>CM042253.1:5878095-5990595 GCA_023566225.1 Romanogobio albipinnatus | reverse complement strand
AAATGTTTTATGTGATATTCCAAAGTTAAATTCACAACTTTGGATAGAAACAGCTGCTGTCTCACTGGGCCATATCACACACCCGGCGCAATGTGACGCCAGGCGCGACGCAAGTGTTTTCTGCTAGTTACAGCCAGACGCAGTTATCATTTTCACGTCCAACTCCAGGTTGCTTAAATAGCAAATGCATTGGCACCATCTGTTCACCCATGGGCGTGCTGGTCTGAAAACCAGGTGTGTTCAGGCGCATTGTTGGCGCGTTGCTATTTTGAGGAACTGAAAACGACTGTGCCATTGACCAACACAAACCTGCTCTAAAGTCAATAACGCAGTATTTTTTTTATTATTTAAAGGGCGAGTTAGTAATATCAGCCTATATGAGGTGCAAAACGAACCCTGGTTCGATTGATATATGAACGCAACACGGACCAAAGACATGTAAACGAACCAAAAACAGGACGTGCTGTCACAAGATGCCGCTACAAGTCAGCTGATTTGACGACGCGGAGGGATTGGTGTGGCGAGGTGGACGAGCGCGAGACATTGGAGGAGCGAGCGAGATCGGTGTGCGTGATTGAGAATGAATGTCACCTGTGAGGCACAACAGTCTCGAGTCCTCTCATGAGAGAGTGGGAGGGGCATATATAAGGACGAGCGACACGAGTGAAGGACGAGAGAGGACCAGGCCTGGATTTTAAGTTGTGTTTTATTTATGTTTTGTTTATGTATGTGCGCGGCAGTCGTCCGTGAGGGGCTGCCGCGTTTACTTTCATTTTGTGTTCATTTATTTGATTAAAGCTGTTGAATGTTCGCCGGTTCCCGCCTCCTTCTTCCCTGAACCTTCATACACCATTACAATCGGTGTATCCAAAACGAGTAGAGGGCAAACGTGGAGCAACGAGGAGGTAAAGTGCCTCATCAATATATGCAGATCTTCGTTTCTGCATACAACGGAGGAAATCCTGGTGCTGTTTTGAATGTTTTGAACATTTTATGAGCTCTTCGTGAGTTCTCAGCTGGTAAAAATAAAATGATGGCGTTTAATCCAGCACACAGCATTGTTTTGAGTGTTCGGTAAGCAAGCTCCGTCGTGAAATATATGTCATAAAAGCCGACTAATCAGGTTGTGACCGTATCCCTATTCCTTTGGTTCTGTAACTTTAGTTTCGCTGTTAAAAATGCCAGTGTGAACGCTAAGCGGACCAGGACTATATGTTTTGTTTTTGTTTTTTGGTCCGGACCAAATGAACCAAACTACATGTGTGAATGCACCCTTGATGAGGTACAACCCTTTTGGACCATGTACCTGGCGATCTGTAAAATAGAGCCCTATGTACTGAAAAGTAGGGGTTGGGAAAGTTGATTGGGACACATTTTGGAAAAAGTGTCCCAATCGAGCTGAATTCAGTCCTATGTAGTTTTCCATTAGCAGCAAAGCGATGCTTGTCAGTGGCATGTGAAGAGGTCAGACTCACTGGGGTTGAAGAGGATGAGGAACTTCAGACAGGCCATCTCTCTTCGGTCCACCTGCAGCAGCTGCAGTCTCCTGGCCAGCTCCTGTCCTCTCTGCACCATACTGGACAGAGGCGGCCCCGCGTCAGACAACGCTGACAGATCAACCTACAGCACACAACACCTTTCTTAGTGAGCAGATCCTTCACGAAGGGCAATGACGCGTTTCTATACAACATGCATCAATAAGGTTTGGAGCATTAAAAGGCCAAATAACAACAGTTGAAGCCTAAAAGAGATGTCTTAATATGCACACAGATTCTTTGACTTAGAGTCAGCCTTCCTCCTTCCTTATGATTGTATTAGCCTTTTGACAGATGCAAAGCATATGCAAATTCAGCATTTACTGTTCGGCCCTGTTTACACCTGGTATGAAGAAGCGTTTTGATCGATCGGATCACAAGTGGACGAGGTTAAATACAGGTGTACGCTGTGAGTGGTCTGAAACGTTTTGAGCTTGTCCACTTTCGACCACTTCCAGAGGTAGTTGAAAATTTTGACCGGAATTTTTCACAGTGTAAACACTCATCTAATGTGTTCGATCAGCCTATAGACTTGGTCGGCATTACTGGGAACGCCCACAAAACGTCATATCCACCATATGCTGGGGGGGGGGGGGGAACAAGCCATTAGAATGAATGCATGCAGACCTTGTTAGATGCTTTATCTTTACTCTTTGTAATGATTACGATTTATTTTTGCTTGGTGCAGTCCCGAAAAGTTGCCATGTGGCGTTCTGCACCTCTAGTACCTGATCTGAAGTTTCATACTGCCAAATAAACACACGGAGCCGTTCGTCAAAAAAACTGTTTTTCACATTGAGCGATCACATAGCCACATAATGCGTGAGGTTATTAATGTACAAAACATTCAAAAGTCTTCTTTATTTCATGATGGGAAGGGTTGGGCTCATGCTTGTGCTTCAAGCTGATAGTCACATTATATGTATGACACTTTTACATTTTTTTGTCAAAATGCAGCTGCTCCCACAAATATTAGACAATATAATAGCTAGGCTACTTCATAAATCACCCAGTCTTTTGATGAAGACGGTTGCTGTAAAAAAAAAAGTAAATAAAAAAACGTCGCTATTGTCAGTAATTCTAATATTGTGACACTGACACATCAACTCCAAATATCAATTTCATAACACAAGACACGTTTTATGATCATTTTAAAACGTTAAATGTATGTAATATATACTTTTAATCCATTAAATTCAGGAACACTGAATGAACGTCTTCATGGAAAGACTGGGAGATTTATGAAGTTGGCATGTCATACCTATATAGGGGTCGGGGGAGCAGCATGTGTTTTGATGAGAAAATGACACCTCTGGCCATTGATTCCCTTGGGTCGTTTATCAGTCACAGATACTGTATGGACAATCTGACCCAATATGGCTCAGTTTTTCTATATATCTTGCTCTGTCGAGCGGCAAAAGTGATTCTACACCGGCTAAACTGGGTTAACCCCATGCATTTACATTGTGGGGGAATGGACTGTATTCCCTCACGCCACTCCCCCAGCTATGACACGACGCAGACCAAGTGCCCTACTCTCCGCCTACTGACCTAATGCATAAACATGGGAAGAGCACTTGCCAGATGGGATTTAAAGGGGTCATATAATGGTACATGCACTTTTACAAGTCGATTGTACGGAAATGTGTTTTGGCAGTGCCTGTACACAACCATCCTATAATGATAAAAATCCATCCAGTGTTTTTTTTTTAAATCTCCTTATATGTTTTCCCCTGTCTCAAATCGAGCCATCTGACCGTGTGATGTCACACGGTGTACGCCCCTCCCACGATTGTTAATTGACAGCAGCGTTTCAACACAGACCCGCCCTGAGCGAGCTGTCATCATAGTCCGCCATTGTTGATGCGCTGGAGCAGAATGGCGTCTAAGCGATTGTGGTGTTCTGTTCTTGGGTGTAATAACGAACACAGCAGTCATTTTGATGTTCCTAAATCCGAACCTCTGAAGACGCAGTGACTGAGTTTTGTTTTCGAAGGGAATATTCCCCCGATCAACGTCAATGCTTTCATGTTTGCGCGAATCATTTCTCACCCGACTGCTTTATAAACGAGGGTCAGCTAAGAAGCTGCTCCTGAAAAAAGGATTGGTACCAACTATTCGTGTTCCTGATGCACCTCCAGAAGAAGTGTGTAACGTTTTATTAACCTTTATATTAATCTTTGCAAATCGCTTGCACGCTTCACGATGAATGCGGCTAAAGTTTACAGGGTGAGTTACATTACGGCATGCTTTCTATGTATGACGTTGTCAATATAATTCATAATCCCACGTTTATAATGAACAACGCGTTATGGTTATTGTGTTATTACAAACTGTGTACGCTGGTGATAAAGTTAACGTGGTAACAATGAACTAACCTATACATCAGTAAACACACAGCATTCGTATCTCACTACGATACCCTGCCAGTATGCAAAGATAGATCAAAGTGACATTACGTTAACCAACCATTCAGAAACGTCCTGTTCGAACTTCGTTGGGGCTGTCATCTTGTTCCGACTCCGGTTCAAATTACGGTTGCACAGATGTGTCCTCAAAGACTCCCGTTGCTATTCTTTCTCCAAAATATACCCTCAACTGTTGTCCAGGCAACACTCCACGTGTGTTGTGGTGTTGTTTCAAAATGCGCCACAGAATAGAGGGGCGGGGTGATCAAAGCTCATTATCATTTAAAGCCACATGCACTGAAATGGCTTGCTGAAAACAGAGCTGTTTTTGACCAGGTAAAATGAGTGTTTTCTTACAATACAAATGAGAATTTTTAATTAAAGTATATTACAAACTTTTCATTTAGACACTAAAGAATCATATTAACTTGTTCAAAAATTGCATTAGATGACCCCTTTACTGTCACCGTCCCACAGGTGGGACGCCTGGTGCTCTTTTTTTGATCGCCTTTTTTCCATATCATATATTTAAGTAATTACAATAAATTAGGTATCATTTGAAAGCTTACAAACTCAAAATTCATCCAGTGAAACCGTTTTGAAATCGGACATTGTGTTACCATAGAAACGTTACTCTAAATTATTCTAGTGGGCTCCTCCCCTAGTGGGCGGTGTCATGTTTCATATTACAACAATTATTTTAACTACTTTATATTCAAAATCTTTTCCAATCTTGACAAAACACATATTGTCGGAAAGGTCTGAGTCTCAAGGGTCCATATTTTGGTGACTGTTTGGTCAGAACAATATTTGGACAGAAATTTACAGGAAAATGCATCAAAAAAACAATAAATGGAATTTGAATGACACCCGGTGGCTATTTTTGGTACAGCACCTAAACAAAATCTCATGGGAACTTCAATTTTTGTGATATCAACTTCAAATTTGGAACACAAATTGGTTAGACATATGGCTTTGATTTTATAGTAATTTTAGAGTAAATTCTTTTTTGTAAAATATATATTTTATATTAAATAAAAAATATTTAGTACAGTATTTTTTCATTTACAGTAAATTTAAACTTCCATAACTCTTTCATACTTTCATTTTGAATTGCTTTCACTTCAGCAATAATCTGCAGAGTGTCGTCTTTAAAACGAGACCAAACTTTGGTCTATATTGCAAAGCATTCTTGAATTACAGCCCTTTAAGTTTGGATAGTGCATTTTCATGTGTATTCTCAAAAAGGGGGGTGACAGTTAAAGGGTTAAACTTTGTCGGCTAAAGACCCAAGTTTGGTTTGAAGATGAGAAATGTCCCAAGCACAATGTTCTCTCTCCAGTCCTGATTTCCAACACACACTCACAGCGTTCGGCTGGTTTTGTGTCTGTCAGAGCAGAAACTAGGGCTGGACGATAAAACGATAACGATATGTATCGCGATAGACACGTCATCGATATCAATAAAAAATGCGTTCGATAATTCTTTTTCTTCATCGGAAGAAACCAGCTGTTGCGAAGCAAGTTTGGTTGCATGAACAAAGGCACTCGCTCTCTGGTAACCAAGCAACGTAGGGAGTGACAGGCTAACAGCCAATCACGTAACTGTATCAAGTCTGCTTGCGCCATATCGTTGTCTCGTGTTGGATTCATTCTTCAGTAAACAGAACCGGCGTGGAGGGATAAGTGGAAAATGACAGCCGCAGCGAGCGAGGAAATTGTTAATAAAACTGGAAAACAGGTCAGCATGACAGTTTTTTGGATTGTATAAGTAGTCAGACCAATGTCGTCTGCAAGACTGTTGTCCCCACCAAGACTGGTAATACCACAAACTTTTTTCACCAGCCTTGTTATACTTTTGTCTGGCTCCGCAGTGCGAGCCTCCACTGACAGCGCGCGCGCCTCGTTCGTTTGGGGACATGTTTATACTCGACACGCTCGCCGTTGTGCTATTCTTGACTTTGGTTGAATCCAAAATCGCCCCCTAAACCCTCAATCACTATTCCCTACTTTAGTCCAGTGATACAGTTCACTTGAAGGAGTGAATGAAAACAGTGAGCGAATTCGGACCTTTTACTGTCTATGATTCGGACAGCCGCTGTGTGGTGTACAATTGCGGTGCAAAGTGGGATAGAATGAGTGCACTCAATAACGTCCACTATGGTTTCGGACACCACTACAAATGGCTGTCCCCTCAAATAGTGCCCTATTTAGGGTATGAGGGGCGATTTCGGATTCAGCCTTTGAAACTACATGGAGAGGTACTCTGCATCAGTCACTGCTTTATGACAAAGCATCTAAACGGTAAAAGTTACAAAGAAATAATGGAAGCACTGCACCTTAATGTTAAGAGATATTTGAAATTTTAGACTTGTTTATGTTTTAATTATTTGAGTGTTTTCCATGGTTGTGTTGACATTTCTGCCTTTATCACTGAGGAGATTATAATCAGAGGAAGGTTAAGTTTAAAATAAAAATTTTTAAATGTAAAATATTTTTCTCCTGGTCCTTATTTTAAATAGGTCATAAAACATATCAATAATTATCGATATCAACCGATATGAAACCCTTATATCGTGATACAGTTTTCAGCCCAGCCCTAGCAGAAACTAAAGCTGATGCTCTCCGTGTGTTTCTCCAGTCGTGTTCATATGTAAATTGAATGAGCTTATTTTGTCCATTAGATCGAAAGTTCTAAAAAATCCCATCCATGTACTCACCCATAGACCCTTCCCTCGAATAAATGAAAGTGGACAAAAGAGACGGATGAAAACACAGGAATGTGTCTCCCTCGTCTCCTTGTGATCCGATCCACCAAAACGCATCTTAATACCAGGCTTAAACAGGGCCTTTGAGACGTTTACCATAGACACCTCATTCACTAGACTCGAAATGTTCTGCTATTCCATAAATCTCACCTCCTGTCCTGTGATGAGTAGCAGACTGCTGTCTCTCCCATGATGCACCTGTCTGCAGATATGATCGAGAAGCAGCAGCTCGCTCCAGCAGTTATGCAGCAGTCGCATCTGATCTCCCACCTAAATCATGGGAAAGAAAGAGTTGTTATGTGCACGCAGTATTAGGTCTCTATGACGCTCATTTAAAGCATAATATTGTGACTTAAGTGCCAGGTGTGGGTCCAGAAGTGTGAGGACTTTGAAGGGCTTTATTTAATCCAAAAGCAAAATTTTGGAAAAAGGTGCAGCAGGACTGGAGCAAGACACAACAAACAGACGAGGCTTTCACACGAGAAACATAGATGACGATCTGGCACAGGACAGAGAAAAAAAGGAGAATAAATAGGGAAGGTTACAGGGGAGATCAGGTGGGGCAAATTAACCAATCAGGTAACAAGAGGGCGGGGCCAAGACTAGAGACTGAAAGAGGAGCAATTGGCGCATGGAAACAAACAAAACAAATATGACAGAAGCTGTGCTCACACAAACCCACAGGATAGAAGAGCACATGGCAGACAAACACATACACCATGTGTGTGTGTGTAACACAAGAAGGACAAATGCGCACGGACGTCAGGACACCGAAACCAAGCCGTGCGCTCACACAAACACAAGATCCTGTCCCAAACTAAGAACAAGACCAATCACGGTGACAGGACCCTGACACTATATAGGGATAGTTCATTCATTTACTCATCCTCTTGTCGTTCCAAACCTATTTGACTTTCTTCTGAACATAAAAGTCACGGGCTGCATCCGAAATCGCATACTTCCCTACTATATAGTAATGATGGGTGCTTTCAAAACCTTTATGAATCATTTTCGAATCAGTGGTTCGCAGCGCGTTTCAAACTGCCAAAGTCAGGTGATTTCAGCAAACAAGGCTTCGTTACGTCATAACTGTTTCAAAACATTTCAATGGTTCACCGGGGGCGATGATCTCCATGAACCCATGATTCATGCAGATTCATTAGATCGCCCCCCAGCGACGAATCATTGAACAAGTGTCTATTACCTGTCCTGAGTATGAAGTGTCTATCAGTGTTCATTTTGACAGCATATTTTGATTTAGTTTTAGTCATAGTCTTTTGACTAAACTGCCATTTAGTTTTAGTCATATTTTAGTCATCTGAATTGTTTTTAGTTTTAGTCTAGTTTTTGTCGACTAAATATCATAAGATTTTAGTCGACTAAATCTACAGTAGATTTAGTCTCCTAAAATCTAATGAGTTTAGTTCAATTGTAATACATTAAGCATTTAAGCATTACATAACCGACTGTCACTTGAACTGACATTATGACATTTTGTTTTTGACATTAAAAATACACGAAAGAGCTCAATTCACTTTTTTTTGTTTTTAAAAACATCTTTATAGTTTTTATAACTTTGTATTTCTGTTTTAGTTAGTATATCATGTTAAGCTAAAGCTTCAAATAAGTTTGTTTATTTATTTTTTAAATTTCAGTTAACATTTATTTAATTTCAAGTAACGAATATTTTTTAATGGTTTTAGTTAACTGTTATAACCCTGATACTTTATTGAATATGTGTCAAATACTGTTCTTTCCTCCTGACTATGAATTAAATGGGAATTCAATTAAATACAGTTTATTGTGTAAGCAAAAACGAATATATAATGCATGATTTTTAATTATAAACCAGCTGGAAATACACGGGACTCTTATTTTGAAATCTCGCCTTACAGTTGCAGGAGCTCATTCAAGTTCAGATGAGGAGATAAAATATGCATTGTTACAACCGTCTAAAACACATTACTATATAAACATCGTAAAGTAAACATTGTCATTATTGATCAGCATTAGTTCATAAACAATTGCCTGGCATAAATGAGCGCTATTCATTGATTGTGAGCCGCTCTAGCGCTGTATTGGGGATGCGTGAGTGAGCCTGTAGAAGCGCAACAGCACCGTGTTCTCCAGCGGTTAGATCAGTTAAAATCAAATGTGCGCATCTGTTACACAGGATCAGTTCTGACTGGATCTCTTCCCTAATCGTCCCTCCCTAACATTTTCGTCTCGTTTTTATTTGTTGACGAAAATGACAGTTGATTTTCGTCATAGTTTTTGTCATCCAACACTAGTTTTTATTTAGTTATCGTCTCGTTTTCGTCAGTGAAAAAAGGTCGTTGACGAAAATCATTCGTCAACGAAATTAACACTGGTGTCTAAGTGTCTATTTCTGATCTCTGATGAGTTTTATACATTTGTTGACATTTTACTGAGGTATTAGTTAGTAGTTAATAGTCTCTGTGTGACCATGAAGCGACTGACGCTAGAAGGTCACATGACAATGACAGCATGGCAAATGTATTACGTCCAGATTACATTCATACTACACACACTCATACTATATAGCATTACTGAAAAAAAAGCAAGCATTCAAAATAAGCACCTATACTCATGAGAGTATGCAATTTCAGACGCAGCCAATGAGAGGGGTCGGTGACATCATAACTTATTGAAATAAAGCTGAAATATTAAATAAAAAACTTGGGTCACACTTTAGATTAGGGTCCAATTCTCACTATTAACTATGACTTTTGCCTCCTAATTACTTTTTATTAATAGTAAGATAGTGGTAAGTTTAGGATTATGGATGTAGAATATGATCATGCCAAATAATGCATTAATATGTGCTTTATAAGGACTAATAAACAGCCAATATCCTAGTAATATGCATGCTAATAAGCAACTATAGTTCATAGTGAGAATTGAACCCTAAACTAAAGTTACCAAAACTGGTTCATGAAAATTAGAAATGATTCAAATTTCAGTTTTCCTTATTTAATTTTTTTAAAGCTATTTTATATTTACATTTCTAAATAAAAAACTAATAGAAATGACAAAAGCACCTACAATTAATGAACAAAATTACTAAAGTGAAAACAGAAAATATAAAAATATTTATAAATAGTTTGCTAAATAATACTAAACTAATCCGATGTTGTTTTGGACCCCATTGACTTTAATGGTGGTTGAAAACAAAAACAATATACTTTTTATTTATTGTTCATCTTTTACTTTCCCTGTATGTGCAAAATAAAGTTTTTTTTCTAAATATATTCCTATGCGTTTCACATTAGAAAGAAAGTCATTCAGGTTTGGAACGATGTGAGCGTTATAAAACAGAGAGACATGTGATTGGTTAGCTCAAATAAATGATAAATGTGAGGTCTAAAAGCTTGCCTTTTGAATAAATGGGTGTGTGAGAGTCCATAAAAGCTCCAGAGAGTGCATAAAGCCTGTATCTCATAACTGCAAACAGACTCAAAAGGTGTTCAATAGGAGCAGATATTTCATACATGATCAGAAAAATAAATGTAAATATTCCAAAGCCTTTACGACAATTCTCCTCTCAATAAAAGGCCCAAACGGTAATAAATGTGTGACATCCAGTTGGTTTAACTCAAAGCGCATCTGAACCCTTGCACACAGATGTACGGCTAAGCAGACAGAGATGAGAAAACGAGGGAACGAGAGTATTTATGAGAGCCAGACAAAGACCTGTCGCACCTTGTCACCTCTCATCCTTCATCGCTCTCTCCATCGTCTTCCTCCCCCATTAACCCTGTGTCCGTGCTCATATACAGTCCTCTGCTTTTGAAGGTCACGCTGTGTCAGTATTCAGTGAAGCTCTAATAGAAGCGTCAACCGCAGCACACACACAATCACTCAAACCGTATATTTACCCTGCCGACCTGACCTCACTCGCACACGTTAGAGTCGTGCACAAACCTAATAGCATGTACACAAACATGCGCTAAGGAGAGTTTAATAAAAACCCGTTTCAATCGGAGGAACAATGCGGCGGAGAGAGGGAGCGCTGCATGGGATTCCTGAGTTATCTGCTCCCGGAATGTATTTAAGCGTCGAGTCAGTCGCTGGCATGTATTTTCAATCTGACACATTTTACACATCATTCAGAATCCTGACGCTTGTTGCCATGACTACAGAATGGAATGTGGCGGCCGTGCAGGTGTGAATGTGCAAAAACAAAGTTCCAAATTCTAAACGATTTGCTTGAATTCATTCCAGCATGCAGTCACTTATCGACCGAATATTCGCTGTACGATCTGCTGATAAAGGCCATTCTACAGAACTGCTGTCCCACAACCAAAAACACCTTCAAAAAGCATTTAAGTATTAGATGTTTACCTTATATTATCTATTGAAACACACAATAAGATTTAAAAAAATCAGTAAGCTTAATATTTTTGTGACCCTGGACCACAAAACCAGACAAAAGGGTCCATTTTTTGAAATTGAGAATTTTGCATAATCTGAAAGCTGAATAAATAAGCTTTCCATTGTTGTGTGGTTTGTGGTCTGGATTCTGAGGGTACAAACAAATAAAATATTGAGAAAGTTGCCTTTAAAGTAGTCCAAATTAAGTCCTTAGCAACGCATATTACTACTACTAATAATACATTTTTGGTATATTTACAGTTGGAAATTTACAAAATATCTTCATGGAACATGATCTTTACTTAATATCCTAATGATTTTTGGCATAAAAGAAAAATGTATAATTTTGATCCATATAATGTATCGTTGGCTATTGCCGCAAATATACCCGTGAGACTCATGACTGGTTTTGTGCTCCAGGGTCACATTTATAAAATCATCATTTATTGCGTAATTTCAATTGGGAGGTGGCTGTCCAAAACCCTAAATTTCAACTTATGAAAATTATTGAAATACAGTCAAACCAAAAATGATTCAGACAGCAGATATAATATTTCACTAGTATAGTGTGTGCAGGACACTATAGTTCATTTATGTAAGTGAGGATAGTAAAATAAAGTAAACTGTGACATATTATATCCAAAAATTCTTCATACAGTGACCAGTAAAAATACAAATTTGGGACCAAAATGATTCAGACACTTTGACCGGACCATGTTTTGCTGAAGTGTTTTTTCTTTAATAGCTAATGCGACCTTTGACACCACAGACTGAACAAAATTCTTGGTCATTGGTTGACCTAAATTGGTATTATCTAATTGTGTAGTTAAATTTAACAGCTGATTGGTTGATTGTAATCCATTACATCTCTATCTATTAAAGTTATCTGACATTATCAAGATGAATTTGCTCTGACATTCTGAGTTCTTGTCATATTTTATTACCACTTTCTAAACTATAGCCAATTAACTGTGATAATGTGAGAAAATGTTGAAGGTGTCTGAATACATTTTGGGTTGACTGAATGAAATTTTAGCATTTTGTTCTATTGTTGTTTTTAAAAAATAGTAATTTGAAAAAAAAAAAAAATTGTGTCCCTGTAATGTGATGTGGTTGCTACCAAAACATTACTGTCACTGCTGAAAAAGTGCCGTCACGACCGAAACATGCAATATTTTGTCAAAAATAAAATATATTGAATTATCAACTACGATGTTTGGTTCAATGTCTATAAAAAAAAGAATCCTTAAAGGGTTAGTTCACCCAAAAATGAAAATTAGCCCATGATTTACTTGCCCTCAAGCCATTCTAGGTGTATATGACTTTCTTCTTTCAGACAAATACAATCAGAGTTATATTAAAAATTTCCTGGCTCTTCCAAGCTTTATAATGGCAGTGACTTGTTGGGTTATTTGGTCCATAAAAGTGCCTCTATCCATCATATAACTGCTCCACACGGCTCCGGGGGGTTAATAAAGGCCTTCTGAAGCGAAGTGGTGCGTTTGTGTAAGGAAAATATCCATAATTAAAAATTTAATTTAAATTTTAATTTGTGTGTATTTTTCACACAATTTACTTATCTGTACACCACTGTTCCCTTTCGTTTAGTCACTACGACGTACGTTATTGACTAACGAATGGGGGTTTCGCTTAGAAGCCAATTACCTTCGAGAATTCAACAGCGCCCAATGGCAGTGCCAATGCCATGGGCATGCGGAATTTGCATGCGTAACTCCGCCCCACCTCGTGGGTATATAAGGAAGTACGCTGGCAACATCGCATTATGTTTCTGCTTTGGAGCCAAGAGGACCTCTTCACTCCTTCAAGCCTGATACTGAGTCTTTGTCAGCCTTCGAGACGAGCAGCTTTCCAGAGGCGTTGGTGTTACGGCGCGTTCCAGTGATCGCATACTGCCTGCCTGCTGATCTGCGCAGTGGTCCGCTAGACAGCTGGTGTGTGGTCCCTGGGCGCTTCGGCGTTCTCTGCGAAGCTTCCTCTCACGAAAGAGCTTGCACGTGACGCGTCCTTTTCAGGATGTCTCGTCCGTGTACTTCTGGGTGTGGCCGGTCGTTGTCTTCCTTTGATGGGCACAAACACTGTCTGGTATGTTTGGGCTTTCAGCATGCCCAGGCAGCGTTTGTGGATGCGTCATGTTCCCACTGCGGGAACATGACCATCGCAGTGTTGCGGTCAAGACTTGATGAACTTCGTAATGAAGTGAGAGTCCCCTCTACCACACCCCGATCTACTGAGTCCCAGAGGCCCAGTACTTCGGCTGGTGGTCAGGGTGACCTGAGGGTTACGGTGTGGAACAAAGCCCCGACGCTCATGCCTCGGGCCACACCCCCCTCTTGCACACTGCAACCCGCGAGTGCTCAGACGCAGATCGCGGGGCCTGCTTCGGCCCCCCCCGCGTATCTCGTTTGGCGCTCCAGAGGAGGATGCGATGTCGGTCACCGCATCACAAGGTGGGCTCGAGTCCTCTGAGGATGATGACTCGGCTGTGCTGCCGCCCTCGGGCGTTCCAGCATTGCCCGAGTCCATGGGCGTCGGAAGCAAAAAAAATGTGGGTGGGTCCTCAGAATTTTTTTACTGGAGTAGATGCCAATTACATTAAGTACAAATATACCGCTTTGCTTGCTAAACGTATAGTTCAGAAAGACAAAGTTACGGACATCGCCATATTATTGAGCGTGGCAGTAGTGTAGGGGTAATACATACGGCATCTAGTTCTGACACAAGTCGACCCGCGGTTAGAGTCCGCCTTTCGCCGAACTCAATCCTCTCCCTTATCCCATCACATATCAGATCGGAAAGGCATTTATTTTCAATAAAAATGAAGAAAATATTAGAAAAGTGGAAATAAAGCGTCTAACATGTGTTTAATAATAAGTGTTTATCGATTAGGGGTAGGTAAACAGACATGTGCTGAATGTTAGAGACGATAAAAGTGAGTGGGTCCAATATCATTGATCGTAAAAAGTGGGTAAGTCTTGTCCCACCCACATACAATGGTTCTACAGCCCGTACTTCATTGTACCCAAAAAGACCGGTGGGTTACGACCAATCCTGGACCTGCGCATCTTGAACCTTTACCTTCACAGGTTTCTGTTCAAGATGTTGACAGCGAAACGCCTTTTCGAATGCGTTCGTCCGGACGATTGGTTTGCAGCGATCGACCTGAAGGACGCCTACTTCCATGTCTCCATTCTACCTCGACACAGACCGTTCCTACGGTTTGCTTTCGAGGGGCGGGCATATCAGTACGCGGTCCCATTCGGGCTATCTCTGTCCCCTTGCGTCTTTACGAAGATTGCCGAGGCAGCCCTTGCGCCCCTTCGGCAGCACGGGGTTCGCATCCTGAACTACCTCGACGATTGGCTCATGATGAGTCACTCTCGAGTGCAGGTTTGCGAACACAGAGATCTAGTGCTCCATCACTTAGCCCGTCTGGGCCTTCGGGTCAACTGGGAGAAGAGCAAACTTTGCCCTGTGCAGAGGATCTCTTTTCTCGGTATGGATATCGACTCGGTCGCCATGTGCGCGCAGCTTTCGAGCGAGCGCGCGCAGTCTCTGCTGACTTCCCTTCGTCAACTCGAGGGCAAGAGTGCGGTTCCACTGAAACTATTTCAGAGGCTCCTGGGGCATATGGCATCTGCAGCCGCGGTGACGCCGCTCGGATTGCTACATATGAGACCGTTTCAGCACTGGCTACGCGATCGAGTTCCAAGATGGACATGGCGGTCTGGCACGCTCCGGGTACAAGTGACTCGGGCCTGCTTACAGACTCTCACCCAGTGGTCGAACCTCAAGTTTCTACGGACCAGAGTGTCCTTAGAACGAGTTTCCAGGCATGTTGTTGTATCAACAGATGCATCATCCACGGGCTGGGGTGCCATGTGCAATGGACAAGCAGCCGCGGGCTCCTGGACAGGACCCCAGCGCCTTCTGCATGTCATTTGCCTCGAGTTACTGGCAGTACGGTTCGCCCTGCACCGCTTCCGAGCGTTGCTGAGGGGTCAACATGTACTAGTCAGGACAGACAACACGGCCGTAGTAGCGTACATCAACCACCAGGGCGGTCTACGC
This sequence comes from Romanogobio albipinnatus, assembly GCA_023566225.1. Classification (NCBI taxonomy): domain Eukaryota; kingdom Metazoa; phylum Chordata; class Actinopteri; order Cypriniformes; family Gobionidae; genus Romanogobio; species Romanogobio albipinnatus. The sequence goes on along the minus strand of CM042253.1, from coordinate 5,975,401 downwards.
TCCCGCCGTATGTCTCAACTCGCCAGCCATCTCATTCTATGGAGTCAGAAGCACCTGAGGTCCCTTCGTGCTGTCCACATCCCGGGAGACCTGAACCGTGAAGCCGACGAGCTCTCCAGCTGATATGGGAACGGTTCGGCGATGCACAGGTAGATCTGTTTGCCTCCCAGGACTCTTCCCATTGCTCCCTGTTTTATTCTCTGACCGAGGGCACCCTCGGCACGGATGCACTGGCGCACAGCTGGCCGTCGGGGCTACGCAAGTATGCGTTTCCCCCAGTGAGCCTTCTTGCACGGGTACTGTGCAAGATCAGGGAGGACAAGGAGCAGGTCATGTCGGTCGCCCCGTATTGGCACGGCCAGACCTGGTTCTCAGAACTGCTACTCCTTGCGACAGCCCCTCCCTGGCCTATTCCTCTGAGACCGGACCTCCTGACTCAGAGACGGGGCCCCCTTTGGCACCCGCGTCCGGCGTTCTGGAAGCTCCACGTGTGGCTTCTGGACGGGACGCGGCAGGTTTGAGTAGCCATCCACCTGCGGTGGTCGCTACCATCACTTCCGCTAGGGCAGTGTCTACATGACATCTCTATGCGTTGAAGTGGAACCTTTTCGTTACATGGTGTTCTTCCCGCCAAGAAGACCCCTGGAAATGCTCGATCATGTCCGTGCTATCGTTTCTCCAGGAGGGGTTGGAGCGAAGGCTGTCTCCCTCCACCCTTAAAGTGGACGTGGCCGCAATATCTGCCCACCACGATCTCCTGGGAGACAAAAAGGTAAGTCAGCACGACCTGATCATCAGGTTCCTGAGGGGGGCGAGGAGACTGAATCCTCCTCGCTCTCCTCTTGTTCCCTCTTGGGACCTCGCAGTAGTCCTAAGTGCTCTGCAGAGGCCTCCCTTTGAGCCTTTGCGGCCGGTTGAGATTAAATTTCTGTCTATGAAGACGGCTCTGCTGACCGCATTGGCCTCTCTTAAGAGGGTAGGGGACCTGCAGGCATTTTCGGTTGACGAAGCGTGCCTGGAGTTCGGACCGGCTAACTCTCACGTGATCCTGAGACCCCGGTCCGGATATGTGCCCAAGGTTCCCACCACTCTGTTCCGAGACCAGGTGGTGAACCTGCAAGCGCTGCCTTTGGAGGAGGCAGACCCAGCCTTGGCATTGCTCTGTCCAGTACGCGCTCTCCGCGCCTATGTAGACAGCACGCAGTGTTTCAGGACCTCAGACCAGCTCTTTGTCTGTTATGGTGGAGAGCGGAAGGGAAGAGCTCTCTCAAAGCAGAGGTTGTCTCACCGGATAGTGGACACCATTGTTTTGGCTTACCAGCAGCAAGGTCGACTATGTCCCCTTGGGGTCAGGGCACACTCCACCCAGAGTGTGGCCTCCTCTTGGGCTTTAGCGCATGGCGCCTCGCTAACAGACATCTGCAGAGCTGCAGGCTGGGCGACACCGAACACATTCGCCAGATTCTACAATTTCCGAGTGGAGCCAGTGTCCGACTATGTACTCGCCCCTACGGGTGGCCGGTAATGGACCAGGCTCAGGTGTCTTCGCTTGCTCGCCATTCCACTCCACGGACTGGATACGTGCGATATTTTCCTCAGGTGAGCTCCCCGAGAGCCCTGAGCTCCTCCAGCACTGCTGACGCCGACATGAGTTCAGTCTGCCCTTTCGAGCCCAGACCCTCATGTCCGGCCAGGTGCCCCGTGTGCATGGTTCCCCTCCGGCGACCCCCACACGAGTATTTCCACCGTAAGCCTCCTCAGTGAGCAGGTGTCTTTCCCTTGGCAAGTCCCTGCCGCCCCTAGGGTTAAAAATCCACCTTCGGCTGGTACCCTAGAGTTCTTCCATATGCAGCCCTTAGCGGGTCATATGTGTATTCTCTAAGTCCTCCCCACGGGTAGGCATCTTGGCATATCCACACCAGAATATGCTTCCCAGTGTACCTTGGTATTCCTGTGATAAGTGGGAGTCCTTCGTCCGTACTAGTCTTACGACAGGGTACTCACACTTACGCAGGGCACTGGATGACAGCTGAGTGGCGTTGTTGTATTGGAACCCCCATTCGTTAGTCACTAACGTACGTTGTAGTGACTGAACGAAAGGGAACGTCTCAGTTACGTATGTAACCCTCGTTCCCTGAGGATGGAACGGAGACGTACGTTTCCTCTGCCACATCAGCTGTGCTGCCTGGAACGCGGAGTTCAGTCTTGGCTCCTGCAGCAGTAACATAATGCGATGTTGCCAGCGTACTTCCTTATATACCCACGAGGTGGGGCGGAGTTACGCATGCAAATTCCACATGCCCATGGCATTGGCACTGCCATTGGGTGCTGTTGAATTCTCGAAGGTAATTGGCTTCTAAGCGAAACCCCCATTCGTTAGTCACTAACGTACGTCTCCACTCCCTCCTCAGGGAACGAGGGTTACATACGTAACCGAGACGTTTTCACTGTCCTAAATACGGGCCGATGAGTTCCTTGTTCTATGAAGTCCCTCCTTCAGAAATACGTAACGAGTTCTGATTGTGCCAGCGGTTCCTGTGTTGTGATTCGACAGCAGCTTAGCGCACATAACTTGCACGGAAAGGTCACGCCTCTTAACGGGAGATGTATGCGCTTAATGATCTCTACAGCGTCCCTGGGAAAGCCAAACAAAGGTGATTTGACTCCGGGATGAAAATAACAGCGTCTCGACGACATGGCGACAATCACAGTCAAACGCAACAATTCCTTTTCTCCACGCGACACTTCCTCTTCTCCACGTGGGACAGCAACAAGACCACGCCCCCTTTTTGCGCGTATTCTTGTGGGCGGAGGTTAGTCTGTTCTACTGTTCTACTGACATAATTTATGAAGGAAGTACCAGGATGTAGTCCAAGCCGGCCGTTCGCTGTAGGCTTTGAAAGGGAACTTCTGTTAAATAAAATATCTCGCTTGGCATTGAACTTTGAGCTTTATAATTTTACAGGTATTATTTATGCTCTAACAGCAACATTACACACTAACTAAAGTTAGAACAATGGGATCACGAAGAACGGGACCTTTAAAAAGAAGATTTCTCAATATTTAGATTTTTTTCCAGATTTTCAAATAGTTCGGCCAAATATTTTCCTATCCCAACAAACCACACATCAATGGAAAGCTTATTTATTCAGCCCTGATGTACCCTTATGACTGGTTTTGTGGTCCATGGGAATATATGAGAACTAACTGCACAATTACTAGAAATGTGTACCTTTGTGGAAAAATGTTCAAGAATGTTTCCAACACTGACTTTGAACCAATTCTGTAAGAGGTCAGAGCTCTTCTGCAAATTAAGTATGAAAGGGCATATTCAACACTGTATCTGTTTCAGAATCACAGCAACAACAAATCTCGTGTGATTTGCAACACTCCCTGATGGGAAAAGCAACTAAGTGTCAGATCTGATATATTTAGCATCAACAGCCAGTCAAAACCTTTGGAGAGCGAGCAAGAATTCCGACTTTGACGCTTCTGCACAGATATCAGCGATACTACCACCAAAACCGAAACATTCGAATGTAATCTTAAAGCTGCTTGACAAGAATATCAGAATGCCTCAGCGTCCCTAACTGTTATCTTTCACTAAGATACATGATTTGGCGACAAAATAGCAGACTTTCTCCAAAATAGTTTGACTTTTATTAGACAAAACACGTATTGGGGATGATCAGGGATGTGTCCCACACACTCACACACACACATGTCTTATCTCAGTGCTGTACCTTTAGTTCCTTAAAGAAGACACAGCTTCTTGCCCACTCCACAATTGAGAACAGTGTCTGGTCCGCCATGACGCACAGCAGGCCGAATGGCCGTGGTTTGTCCAGTTTGCCTCTGCCGCTTTGCTCCTGGTGAAGGTACGCACAGATCTTCCCTCGCACCTGCAAACATGAAACCAAACACACACGACAGCTATGACCAACTGAGAAGATCATATGTGGTATTAAATAACTTCAGTCTGTTTTTAACTTATAAAATAGTATAAAATGTATTACTTTACACAGAAATATATGGTGCATAATTTAGATGTGAATATTGTTCAACACCATGAAATAAATACAAGATATTAAAGAAAAAATAGTTACATTTTATGGTCACACTTTAGATTAGGGTCCAATTCTAACTATTTACTACGGCTTTTGCCTCAATAAACTCCTTCTGCTAGTAAGGTAGTGGTTAAGTTTAGGATTATGGATGTAGAATAAGGTCATGCAGAATATGGCATTAATATCTGCTTTATAAGTCCTAATAAACATCCTAATATGCATGCTAATACACTATATAAAAAAAATATGATATGATCAATAAGTTGGGACAATATATGTTTTACATTGCTTTAGCTCTGGGGCCATTTTTGAGGATTTCCACCTGGGTTTGGCTTACCCAAATTGAAAAGCTTCCCATACCCACATACAGTGATCTAAATACAAAATGTTGGTGTCATTTTACGGGAAACCCTTTGAAGTTACATACAACACTGCTAAAAGTGATAAAAATGTAAGTATATGTTGTCTGAGCTGTAATAAACCCCCCCAAAAAAGAGGCACTTTTTGATTTTTTGGTTATAAAATTTAAACTGATGACATCAAATGGCTATACAGCTTCATAAAATTATGCTGCATTATTTTCCTGTTTAACACTGTAAAGCTGCTTTGGAACAATCTGCATTGTTAAAAGCGCTATATAAATAAAGTTGACTTGACTTGACTTATAAAATCATTTTTGAAAGTGCATAACTCAGGCAATGTGTGCTCTAGCACCCTGCAGACAGTTTTGGCTGTTTCCACTAGATTCCAGAAAATACGGGGAAAAAAATTAATTTGACAGTATCAGTTGAGACAAAATATCTTTTTTTGCATACAGGTTTGTAAAGACTCTATACACTTTGTAAATACCATAGGCATGCCACACGATATTTGAATTACTGTTCGATGTTAACTGGCTTTGCTTAAGTAAAAAATGTAATTCAATCTGACAAAACCTGACAAAAAATGTTTACATCAACAAATGTTACATCAACAAATGTCATTTTTATGTGTTATATGGACTGGTACTATATTAAGTGTCTTTAACTACTATGTACTAACATTTAAATGAATAATTTTATACTGTGCTCTTATTGTGTACATACACTTACTAGTTTTACACTAGTATTTTTAAAAAGTAAATGATAGTACTATTGTTACAGTGTTACTATACAATTAAGTACTCAATAAATATTAATTAACAACATGTACTTACTATATAATAAGTGTTAGGGTTGTATGTAACTGTATAATTTACTGTTATTACTATAGTAAGTACGTGTAACATGTAACAGACACTGTAAAATAAAAGGTTTCCTAGTTTTTACTATAGTAATTGCATGTAACGTGTAACAATGGCCAGTGTTGGGGGTAACGCATTACAAGTAACACATGTTACGTAATCAGATTACTTTTTTCAAGTAACTAGTAAAGTAACACATTACTTTTAAATTTACAACAAAATACCTGAGTGATTTTTTTTCAAACAAGTAACGCAAGTTACCTTGTTTTCTCATTCATTGACTGACAGCTATTTGTGAAAATAATAGGTAGACTAAATGTGAGCATTTACACGTCTCACTTGCACAAAAACACATTCATATTCCTCAACACGAATAAAAACCATGAAATGCAAACTCTGAATATTATGCTAAACCTATAATAATTAAATGTGTTAAATTACACAAATATACTTTATGAACCAATGTCTTCGCTTTTTGACCTCAAAGCATACTAATAAGCAAAAAATACATATTTTTATTTTTAACATCATATTTCTAAAATAAGAAATTCTCCTGCATCCTATTCTTCTGCAATCCAGTAGAAGCCTTCACTTCTAGTGTGAAAGAGCCTTTACATTTGCCAAACATATCACTTTTGTTTTGTTTTTAATCAAACAAGCCCAGCCCAGGTAAGAAAAAGTAATTTGAATGCATTACAAATAATTGTAATGCATTACTTTTAAAAGTAACTTTCCTCACAGCGACAATGATACTGCAAAATAAAGTGTTACCTTAAAATGGAGCGTCCTTATTACATGTACTTACCATAGAGTAAATTATGCATAATTACATGCAACTAACCCTCAAACAAACCCTAATCCTAACCCTATAGTAAGTACATGTAGTTACTCAGTACTTAAATCTATAATTACACTGTAACAATGACACCTTAAAATAAAAACAATACCACCAAACCTGTCCTAATCTTACCCGTATCCAGCACAAGTGTTTAGCAACACAGTATCAACATTGTACCTAATGTAACCCCTCCCGTTCGAAGCGGGACTCGAAACCGGGTCAGCCGGCATGAGAGTCGACACAATGAGGCTAAAGGCTGCAACCTCTAGCATCAGTCGCTAGAGCATCTCTTGAGATCAGAGGAGTGTGGTTTACTCGCACAGCGAATACTAGCTAGCCTCCGTTACACTAACAGTTTTTGTTACTGATAGTTAAAGACACCTAATACACCCACTTTTTCAGTGTGCACTGGCTCATTTATTGATTCATACCTGCTCCTCATCCGGGTCGCAACTGACCAGCTCCAGCACCAGCGGGGGCAGCCCGGGGTTCATGGGGCTGGAGTGAGGGGACGCGGGCATGCAGCCGTCAGGGTACGGGTACCCTAGAGAGGAGTCTGGAGAACTGGAGTACGCATCCGGGTATTCTGCTTTAATGGATCTGCTCGGTAGAGAGGGAGCGGTGTACTGGTACTGAGCCGGGAACGAGCCGTAGCTCTGCAGCGCCACACCCAGGGCCGGAGGGCAGAGCGGAGGGCAGTCGTACTCCGGAGAGGACAGAGAAGGCGGGTGGAGGCCCGGGAGTGACCCGAGATAAGGGTACTCAGTCTGGCCGGTGGACAGGAGGGATGGGTTGGCCTCTATTTTAAAGCCGCTGGCTCTGATTAAAGCTCTCTTCTGCTGTTTCATGGCACGATCGCGCTTGTACATGGGGCCGAACTTGTTCCTTCCCCCTCTCATTCGATCCGCACGGACAGCTGGGAAAAGAGAGAGAGCGACAGGATGCATTCAAACTTAACCATATATTAGCTCACACTTTATATTATGTGTCTTTAACTGTTATGTATGTGCTTATTGTAAAACTCAGTAACACTTTATTTTACAGTTTCATTGTTACATATGTTACATGTAGTTACTGTAGTAATAACTATAAATGATGCATAATTACATGCAACTAACCTTAAACCAAACCCTAACCCAATAGTAAGTACATGTAGTTACTTAATATTACTCAGTACTTAAATATATAATTACACTGTAACACGGACACCTTAAAATAAAGTGTAACCCCGAACCCTAATCCTTCCCTAACTCTACAGTACGAACATGTAGTTAATATATTAATAAATATAAATCATGCATAATTACAAGTAACTAACCTTAAATCAAACCCTAACCATAACTCAGTAACACTTTATTTTACAGTGTCATTGTTACACGTTACATGTAGTTATTATAGTAATAACTAAATGATGCATAATTGCATGCAACTAACCCTCAACCAAACCCTAACCCTGTAGTAAGTACATGTAGTTACTAGGGCTGTAATCAACCAAAGAAAATCTCTGTCGACTGAAGTCCTGAAATTTTCAATTAAAAATGACGTTAGGACAAAAAACGTTAAATGAATTAGATGCGCACTGTGCACAGTACTTGGTAGCCTTGTTGTCTGCCTAAATGAATTATAAATGAACATAAAAAACTAGTAGGCTATTTGCAGTATATTAAATCGTTTTTGACCTGATTATTTTGCACTGAAATGAGTCCACCCCCCGTCTTCATGTGCATAAAGATGGGCTTCGGCTAGCTTTTTTGACGCGAGGCATTTGTTCAAATGCAGCGCCATTTTCCCGGAATGCTTTGCGGGTGCGTTAAAGTCGCTTGACGTCACCCACAGGAATAAAGTGGAGTGTGGCGCGACAGAAGTGTTGCACGGGCAAGTGGATCCGCACATTGATGAAATAAACACGGCGCGGCAAAAAAAATCGACCAATCAAAATATTGGTCGAGCCAGAACGTATCGACTAATAATCGACTAATCGACTGGGAGATTACAGCCCTAGTAGTTACTTAATATTCCTCAGTACTTAAATATATAATTACACTTTAACAAAGCCACCTTAAGAAAAAGTGTAACCCATAACTCTATAGTAAGTACATGTAGTTAATTGAAATTACTCAGTACTTATTTGTAACTCAATGTAACTACGGCACCCTAAAATAAAGTAAAATCCAACAGTGATTCTAACACTGTTTAGTTACCTTTACTTAATGTCTTAACTTAATTGTAAAAATGTAGTAATCTATACTATTCACATACTATTCCTTGTTTACTCATAAAACCCAAGTTATGAATAATTGATTGGTTTGAATGCCATTTTGTAAATCCCCCAAAAAAAGAACACCTCACCATTATGGTGATCAGTGTTCTGATCTATAGTTAAGGATTTAGTCAGAAATTAGGTCACCCTTAAAAATGTACCTATGTAATATTTCCCTTTATGTTGTATACTGTTCGTTTTCATAAACACCTGTGAAACTTTTCATTGGGTTGATATACAGTAATCCCTCTATATTTGTAACAATATCTCGCTTGAGTCACACACAGACTTCAACATTCAGCATCAAAACACAACAATGGTAACAAGCTATACTAAGTCAAGAGTAAATCTAAAGTAAAAGATCAACTCTCTACAGTTCTTGTTTAGTTACTAGAACTCTTGTGTAAGTGACCGATACTAACTAAGCATTTGTTAGCACAACACACTCTAAAAAATGGTGCTATATGGCACTAAAAGTGGTTCTTGGCTCAAAATCATAGGGGAACCATTTTTGGTGCTATATTGCATCATATCTTAACAGGTTCTGTATGGTAGCGGTGCTAGATAGCACCTCAGTCATCCCAAAGAGCTGATGAAGAACCGCTGAAGAACCACTGAAGCACCTAGATTTGGTGCTATACAGCACTTAAAGTGGTTCCCCTATGATTATGAGCCAAAGAACCACTTTTAGTGCCATATAGCACCTTTTTTTTCGAGTGTACTATTCCTATTTCACTTTACTTGTTTTTTTTTAAGGTAATCGGTTTGCATGCTTTTTTAAGTAAGTCTAACTAATTCGATTTTACAAGTGTGTAGTTAATTTATGTTACTCAGTACTTAAATGTAAAATTACAGTGTAACAGAGACACCTTAAAATAAAATGTTACCCAAATTTTGAATAATATTTGGGTGAAGATGTCCATTTTTATAGGTTGGACGTCACCTTTGGCCTCAATAAGTGCACTGTATCAAATGATTAACTTAAATGTTAGTAGTAGTTAAAGACACATAATATATTATTTACATTTTGCAGATGTACTCTTCATCGGATCCAGCTGGAAATAGGATATTTTAGGAGAACAGTGATTAAAAAGCCAAATAAAGCAAGGAATGCTTGGCACAGTTTTGCTTAAGTAAGTCAGGGCGAACGCATGTGGACATTTCTCTTCATATGGACATTTTCCGCTCTGGTTTTTGTGAGTCTCCATGAATCGGCGAGTCTTATCAGCGCGTGAGGAATGTGTCACAGGCGCGCGCGGAAACAGGTGCTTCTCTGCACTCGGCCCGGGAAACGCGCGCACCACAGAAAAATAAGAGGCCGGCGGGGATATTTTCCACCAAATAATGCATTTAAGTAGACAATGTAACCGACTGTGAAACATTAAAGCACATTTTAACAGTTTAGCTGTTAGCTATTATAGATCTACATGTTGCACAAAGAGTACATTTATATATTAAGATGAGTTATTAGGGTTTAATAGCACATCTAGGAGTTAATGCCATTGAATATGATCGGATGATTTTAATTCATGATCATGATCCTGTTTTTTCCAGATATATTTTACTGAGTGAGGAGTGATGCATGATATAATATAATAAGCATTATGTTCCAACACTCCACTGTTTAACACAACAGACAGCGATATAATCAGGACATTCGGGGCGGCTCCTTAAATGTGACGAGGCTCCTTTGCAGCAAAAGCCGAATGTTTGTCTGTTTTTCTACAGCGATGAGAAGCTGTGCTCACCCTCGAGTCTCATGCCGACGCTGAGGCACTTCTGGAAGCGGCAGAACGGGCATCTCTTCCTCTGGGTTTTGTCGATGCCACAGTCCTGGTTCTGCGTGCACGTGTACCTCTTGTTATTCTGAACCGTCCTCTTGAAAAAACCCTGTCATAATAAAGCATATAGGGTTATATTTCTGTCAGGTTGTGTCAGCTGTTCAAAAAACTGTTGCATTGTAATCTGTTCTAAACTAAAGGGCCATCTTGGAAATAATTAGTTTATGCATGAGGTGTCCTTGTTACACGTTACATGTACTTACCATAGTAATAACAATAAATGACGCATAATTACATGCAACTAACCCTCAAAAAAACCCTAATCCTATATTAAGTACATGTAGTTACTTAATATTACTCAGTACTATATAATTACACTGTAACAATGACACCTCATAATAAAGTGTAATCCTTGTTTGCTAATAATGTTACATGCAGTTATTATAGTAATAATTATATATTATGCATAATTACATGCAACTAACACTATAGTAAATAGTTACTTAATATTACTCAGTACTTAAATATATAGTGACACTGTAACACAGACACCGTAAAATAAAGCGTAACCCTATATTTTAAGGTGTCTTTGTTATTATACATTTAAGTACTGAATAATAAAGTACTATAGGGTTAAGGTTTGATATGTAATTATGCATCATTTATACTTATTACTACATGTAACATGTGTAACAAGGACACTGTAAAATAAAGTGTTACCAAATACACTCTTAGAAGAAACTTTAACATCCATGGAAACTTTTCAATGCACAAAAAGGTCATTAAAGTGGAAAATTATTGGTAACACTTTATTTTACAGTGTCATTGTTATACACTCTAAAAAATGCTGGGCTAAAAACAACCCAAGTTGGGTTGAAAATGGTTGTTTTAAGCAAACATTTAACCCAACCGCTGGGTTAAAACGAACCAATTGCTAGCATTTTTTACAGGTGAACAGTGTACAGGTTACATGTAGTTATATAGTAATAAACTATATATATATATATATATATATATATATATATATATATATATATATATATATATATATATATATATATATATATATATTATGTTCACTCTAAAATCTGCTGGGTTGCTTTAACCCAAATGTGGACAACCCCAACCTTTGGGTTAAAAATGTAATGTAAAAATGTAACCCAATTGTTGGGTTTGTCCATATTTGTCCAAAAAATTATGAGCTAACATTTAGTTTTAGTCAGCCAATAAGGTTTTTGAAATCCAGTATGTATTTGCTTGCATGATAAAACCAAAATATTATTAGGCTATACTTACAAGTTACTAAATCAATTTAAATAGACTTTTACGTAGTGATGCTTTTCATATCATATCGCCAAGGTCATGGGTTCAATTCCCAGGGAAAGCAAGAATTGACAAAATGTAAAGTGTGTACATTGAATTCAATGTAAGTCGCTTTGGATAAAAGCGTCTGCCAAATGCATAAATGTAAATGTAAATGTAAATATCATTATCTACAGTAAAATATATTTTCTTCAGTGCACACAAGCTGTGTTTATATATAATTATAGCGCGCATAAGCGCGTAAAGAGACACGTGACCGTACCTTACAGCTCTCGCAGGTGAGAAGGCCGTAGTGATAGCCGGACACTTTATCTCCACACACCGGACACATCTCTTCCAGCTCTTCATCTGCCGTGAACTCCATCACACATGCGACAGATCAACTCAATCTCCTGCTTCTCTTACAGACGCTACGATTCGAGGGGGGGGAAATAAACATTCTTAAAAATGCAATTATTGATCATGAATTGAGAAATAAAGTTATTTTCTTTTAAACACTGCTTAATCCGACAACAGAATCAATCTAAACATCAATTCCACAAAACCACTTAATCGCGTAAAGCATCGATGTAAAATACCTCCGCGTGTAAACGATCGTGTGCAAGTGTCCAATAAAAAGGTTGTTCATGACAAAAAAATTAAATAAAGAGTAATACTAGAGATAGATGTAGATCTCAAAGCATCTGTTTTATTTCTGGGCGCACGCAGAGGAAAGATGGATTTTTGTCATATTGACTGTTCATGTCTCCTCCTGACCACACACACACACACACACACCTACTCCCACGCCCACTGCCCGACACACACACACATACACACATATTCACGACACACACAGACACACACACACACTGAACGACACGCACGTTTAAAAAAAAAAAATTATAATTCTAATAATTATTATTAATACTATTTGATTGTAGGGCTACTATTATTATTAAGTATTCATTGATTTAAATAATAATAATAAAATGTGCATTCTTATTTTTATATGTAAATTAAATCAGACTAAAGCCATGTGGGTTACACTTGGGTGTCATTGTTACAGTGTAATTATATATTTAAGTACTGTGTAATATTAATTAACTACATGTATAGGGCTAGGGTTTGGTTGAGGGTTAGTTACATGTAATTATGCATATTTAAATACACTTGCCATAGACTCAAATAGTGTTTCCCCCAATTGTATTGAATTTACAAGTCGTGGAATTTATCGTTATAGGCTATTTTCTTTTTTTTCCCTCTTTTTTAAAACTTATTTTTTTTAATCGAATTAGTTTTCTGAATATGATACGAATATAAAATGTCCTTGTTTTGCGTTAAAGCACTGCGATATATTTCAATAAGGACATTTTAAAATAATGCAAAAAGCTTAATGGAAACAAATTCTTATAAGAAATGATTCACATTTCCCTCTAATAGGCTAACATTTTCAGTGAATGTCAGTTTATTAGGCCTACGTATTTATTGATCCACAATTATATAGCAACTTGCGATGTATAACCCGTTTCGATATATAAGAGACATCTGATATTCATGTTTAACTACATGTCTTTAAATGAAAATGCATATCGAATGAAACAATTTTTGCGATTATCCGGCAGTATTTTAGTGATGCATTCACATTATATGCAAACGCTGTGCGCTGCGCAGTTTGAAACAATTGTATATTATTCCCGAGAAGCTCTCGCGCTTAGATTACCACGAATCCACCTGTATTTTACCACATAATTGTTGGCGCTCCACGGCGTGAGAACTGAAACTTAAACTGCGTGGCGATGAGAAATTAGTCCAAATGAGTCTTTCATAGCGCGTTTTCTCCCAGACTTTCTCAGAATGATTGTTTTCCAAAAGCTAATGCATGCGTGGACTCACCATTAATGTGCGCGTGCAGCATGCGCGAGCGTCGACCTCGTTCAACACGGCCCGGTCGGTCCTTCAGAAACTTCAGGAGCGACTCTAACAGGTCTCAGGTCCTCCTCGGTGTCTGGACGTCTTCAGAGGATCGCAGAGGTCTTCATTGGACAGCGCGCTCATGTGACAGCTCTCGCGCAGATGATGCGCGCTCCGGGCGTTTTATTATCAGCCCCGAAAAAAAAAAAAAAGTTTGCATCTACACCATTGATCGATTGGTGCATTAACAGATATCCTGATATAATGCAAAAACAAAATGTTGTTTAGATTTTTTTCCTTTTGTTCTGTTATGCTTGTTATATACTCTCTGGTTTAATTGTTTTAAATGATTGCTTATCGAATTATATAGGCTAATTATTTTCTGATATTTATGTTGGCCAAAGCAAAATATTTTGTGACATGACAGCCAAGGTTGTCCTCTTTAAGATACACAACAAAGTCATCCTGCTCTCTCAGATATAGACAAAAAAAAATACATGTATCAGATCTTATGAATTTACACATTTATATCGGATTTTACAGTTGAAAATTAGCCATGTTGGCTAAACTGGTGCATTTATTAATGTGCACTCTCCATGTAACTCAAAACTGTATAAATAAATAAATGAATTTATTAAAAATACGTCATGTATATTATTATTTAAGGCGCGTTTTCTTCTGGTGAAATGGAGTAAACATAAAAAGCTTGTCACTCAAAAATGTTTTTATTTGAGAACGTCTTTGAAAAGAATCATTAGTACCACATTATTTTACAGTGTCCTTGCTACACGTTACATGTAGTAGCTAATAACTAGGCTATAAATTATGCATAATTACATGCATCTAAACCAAACATAACCCTATAGTAAGTACATGGAGTTAATTAATATCACTCGGTACTTAAATATATAATTACACTGTAAGAATGACACCTTAAAATGAAGGGTTACACTCTATTTTTGTGTCCGTTACACGTACTTACCAATAACAGTAAATGATGCATACACTCTAAAACATGCTGGGTTAAAAACAACCCAAGTTGGGTTGCAAATGGACTAACTCAGCAATTGGGTAGCTTTAACCCAGTGAATGGGTCGTTTTAACCCAGTGGTTGGGTTAAATGTTTGCTTAAAACAACCCAATTGCTGGGTTAAAACAACCTAATTGCTGGGTAAGTCCATTTTCAACCCAACTTGGGTTGTTTTTAACCCAGCATTGTTTAGAGTGTAATTACACTGTGACACCTTAAAAAAAAGGGGTTACACTTTATGTTAAGGTGTCCGTTATACATTTAAGTACTGTGAGTACACTCTAAAAAAAAAGGTATATGGCACCAAAAATGGTTCTTCGTCGTAATCATAGAGGAACCACTTTTGGTGCTATATAGCACCATATCTTAACATGTTATGTATATGGTAGCGGTGCTATATAGCACCTTAGTTAGCGGTGCTATATAGCACCTTAGTCAAAGAACCAGTGAAGAACCTCTGAAGAACCACTGAAGCACCAAAATTGGTGCTATACAGCACTAAAAAAGGTTCCCCTATGATTACGAGCCAAGAACCATTTTTGGTGCCATATAGAACCTTTTTTTTTAGAGTGTAATAATAAGCAACTACATGTAGTTACTACACTCTAAAAAATGCTGGGTTAAAACTAACCCAAGTTGGGTTGAAAATGGACTACATGTAGCCATGGGTTGTTTTAACCCAGCAGTTGGGTTAAATGCTTGCTTAAAACAACCCAATTGCTGGGTTAGTCCATTTTCAACCCAACTTGGGTTGTTTTTAACCCAGCATTGTTTAGAGTGCAATTACACTGTGACACCTTAAAAAAAGGGGTTACACTTTATGTTAAGGTGTCCGTTATGCATTTAAGTACTGTGAGTAATAATAAGCAACTACATGTAGTTACTACACTCTAAAAAAAATGTTGGGTTAAAACTAACCCAAGTTGGGTTGAAAATGGACTAACCCAGCCATTGGGTTGTTTTAACCCAGCGGTTGGGTTAAATGCTTGCTTAAAACAACCCAATTGCTGGGCTAGTCCATTTTCAACCCAACGTGGGTTAGTTTTAACCCAGCATTTTTTAGAGTGTAATTACACTGTAACAATGACACCTTAAAAAGGGGGTTACACTTTATTTTAATATATCCGTGTTACAGTGTAATTGAGCATTTAAGTACTGTGAGTAATAATAATTACATGTAGTTACTGTAGGGTTAGGGTTAGTTGCATGAATTATGCATAAATCATACTTATAACTAACTACAAGTAAAATGTGTAACAGGGACACTGTCAAATAAAGTGTTACCCAAAAAAGCGTAACCTAATTATTGTATGAAAATGCAAGGGGGAATATTTTGGTTACACCAACTGACACCATTTGGAGTCATCAAATCCAATGTTTTTGGTGTTTCAAAAATGCATGACACCAACATGAATACCAAGAACGTGTCACGGGCATTTTAAATAAGTAAATGTCTCAGACGCGCTTATTTACGTTCTAGTGAACAAAATGAAGGGTCTGATGTTTCATGTCGCGATGACTGCACACAAGTAGACGCGTTATTTGATCATAGTGTTTATTCGTTATAGAATGAAGTGTTACAGCTTACTTTGATTTGTTTCAAATCAAGGATCAGCTGAAGAAGAGCCCCTATAGAGTGTGCGTAGTGTTGGTGGCGCAGTGGAGCGCATGAGAGGTGTGATAGTGTATCAGTCAAGGTTAGCGCTGTTATGCCGGCTGCTGTGGCGGCTCTGCTCGGGCTCGGCGTTCCGTTCCTGATATCAAGCGCAAAGTAAAGACATCACCGCGATGCTTTGACTCCGGAGAGCCTATTTTCTGCTCGGCGAGCATTCCTGCGTCCTCTACTCAAACACCCGAGTCTGATAGTGACAGGATGAGGAGCCACGGAGAGAAATGCTGATGTGCTCATTAAAAACTAAGCCACAGACCTTTTGAAATAACTTATATAGCCTATTATATAATATTCTGGACTGGTTAGATGCTGGTTGCTCAATAGAAATGCACGTAAAAATGCCATATAAAAAAAATAAGATCAAGTAGCATAAGAGAAATAAAAAAAAAATTCTCAAGGACGCACTCAAACTTCATACACTACTAACTACTAACATTTAAATCAATCATTTGATACAATGCACTTATTGTGTACATATATGTTTTTACATTATACTTACATTTTAAAAATACCATTACATCTGTAATTCATTTCTGTACTTTACCCTGTTGACACTTCCCTTACACATCACACCACCACCTAACTTATATCCCACCTCAATATCAGCAAAAGTGTTTTGCAATACAATATGAACACAATAAGTACATTGTACTTATCTTTTGATGCAAGTACATAGTAGTTAAGGCCACCTAAAGTGGGACCAAAAAAAAATACAATTAGTAAAATTTACTTAATTTTCTTTTGCAAGTTTTTGCACGCATATTTTACATTTCACAAATGGAATTAAATAAACTCTACTTAACTAAGTTAAGTAAAATTAACAAAGAAAATAAGTCATTTTAACTTGGCCAGTAAAAGGTTGAGTCATTTCTACACTCTAAAAAAAAAAAGGTTCTATATGGCACCAAAAATGGTTCTTGGCTCATAATCATAGTGGAACCTTTTTTAGTGCTGTAGGCCTATAGCACCAATTTTGGTGCTTCAGTGGTTCTTCAGCGGTTCTTCAGAGGTGCTATATAGCACCTTAGTCAAAGAACCGGTGAAGAACCGCTGAAGAACCACTGAAGCACCAAAACTGGTGAAGCACTAAAAAAGGTTCCACTATGATTACGAGCCAAGAACCATTTTTGGTGCCATATAGAACCTTTTTTTTTTTTAGAGTGTACATAGTTGAAGTTTCCTTTGCAATACTTTTTACTCAAACAACATTTAAACCACGCTTTTAAAGTGTATGCTTTACTTAGAAACATCTGAGTAAATAACAGAGTAAATATGGTGTAGATACCATATCTACTACATAATAATTCAGTACCCACCCGAACACAGAGACCTCCATGGTACACAATGTTCAATGTCGGTAACAGTCAATAGATCATTTTTGAGTATGAATGTGTCATTTGGAGGGGAAAATTAACTCCAAATGTAAAAAAACCCCAAACAAACAAAAAACAACCTTATTAATTATTCAAGCCCCAGTGCATGATGGGAACACCAATCAAATTTTACTTAATTTTATAATGTTGATATTTACGCTTTAATTTATACAAGCTTGAAATGAGTGCTAATAGAATTTACAAACTTTTTCATGTAGAAATTACATTCGTTTTTTTTCTGTAGTATTCACTTATTTTTTATCAGTGATAGATATGACACATTTAAATTATATTCACTTTACTTAAGCATATTTTGTCACAACTTAATTAAGTTGTGTTCAATCAACCTAACATTTCTAACATAGAAGTTTACTTAATTCATTTGTTTTAAAACTACATGAATCATTTTGTTGACATAACTAACTGGGCAGTGGATCTGTAGTTCCCAGCATGCTTTGCAAGGGACTGATGAGGAAAAAATGTTGTTGGTTAGTGTTTAATGTTCAGTTATGTAGGACATTTAGAGGAGGTTCTGTAATGTTTTTGAATTTTGTGGCTACCATTACGCAGACGAGAGGCGTCTGTGCTTAGACTGGGCACGCAGTGATCTATGCTAATGTCAGGAGTGACACCAGTCTTTTCTCATATTTTCATTATACATTGTGTATGATGATGAATGAAACATGGTATAAGTATATAAATATCATTTAAACTGGATTTGATCAAATTGAGTACCAACTAGGGGTGTCACGATACCAAATTTCCGGTAGTCGGTACTAATACCATAAACATTTTATGGTTCTCGGTACCAATTTTGGTACCACAGCAAAAAAAAAAAAAAAAACTATTTAAAATAAAAAATTCAATTCAATTCAATGAGTTTATTATTTATGATGATAATCATTATAAGTAAATAATACATATAAAAGGCTACAAGCGGTTTAAAAGTAAACATTGATTATAAAAAAAGATAAAGTGAAAAATAAGCAACCCTCTATGCACACCTAATAATTATTATTAGTAGTAGTAGTAGTATAGTATTAGGATTATTATTACATTGAGACGTAGCTAAATCGTACAAAATAGTAGCCTAATATATTTCTGTCAATTTCTTTAAAGGGGTGGTAAACCACAATTTCACTTTTCTAACTTTAGCTAGTGTGTAATGTTGCTGTTTGAGCATAAACAACATCTGCAAAGTTATAACGTTCAAAGTTTAAAGCAAAGGGAGATATTTGCTTTTAAAGAAATCAATTTCTAAGGACTACAGCAAACGGCCGCTAGGGACTACAGCACATTCCTCCAGGGTTGCTGACATCACCAGCCCCAATATTTACATAAACCCCTCCTCCGAGAATATTAAACAGGGGGGGGGGGGGCATTTTGTATCGCAGCAGGGAAGAGTTGTTGTGGTATAGTTAGTTGTTGCCAATGCCGACGAAACGCTGTTATTTTCATCCGGATTGCAGGTCCACTTTGTTCAGCCTTCCTAGGGACGGGGGTGTGTTGCAATGTGTTCAACATACAACATTATATGCATGCGTGTATGAGACAGAGGGGAACACGGTCGCATTTGCAGCAGATATATGCTGCCCATCATAAATCAAAGCACGAGACAGACAGGGGTCGGAGGAGAAGCCCGGAAAATGTGACATAATGGACAATATTCGTCTGTATTTGCAATACACGAGCCGCGGTTCAGCTGCGCGAGACAAACACTTATTAGCTGTAGCTGTACACTTATTAGCTGTAGCATGGGGGTCAGTCTGAAGTGTCCTGGCCCGTTGTATGAAAGTGATCAAGTATATTGTTGTCTCCTGTCTTAATGGTTTGCGTGTATTGTTTGTTTGTTTGTTTGTTTGTTTGTATGTATGTAAGTTTTATTGAAGTGTTTTAACCGATTGTTTGTGAAGCACCTTGGGCAACATCTGTTGTATTATGTGTGCTATATAAATAAATGAAAAAAACAAACAAACAAAAAACACTGCCAGTCACGCCGGCTTCACACCGTAAGCGCAAACAGCATTTTGAATGCTATAATCTGTTAACATGGGCGCGTAAAAAAATATGCGCTGCTTACGCCCTGCTAACGCGTGCAGTGTGAAACCGGCCTGAGACGGGCGTGCGCGGCTCCCGCTGCACATTTCACAGAGGAAAGCTTCCACAATCTTCACGAGTTCAATGCAGGATTCGCACAACGGCTTGTCCTGAAAGATGGATTTAAAAACAGAAGCTGTTTACGGGCCACAACCTGTAAGTATGATTTATTTTTCGTCGATGTGTTTTCCTGTAATAGTTTGTATTGTTAATTGTACGTTGTAGCAAGGAAGCTCTGCAAACCAGTTTGTTAAATGCTCATTCATACTTAACGTATCCGACAAACACCTAACGTTACAAACTTTTTAAAATCTCAGCGAACTTGGCATTAGTGTAAATTATTCTTTGATTAGAGCTTTTATGTATTGTTTATCTATAGGCATGCTGAACATGGTTCTGTGTTTGATTTGGATACTATAGTAAAGCGACAGATATTTGGCAAATCGTTCTAAAAATACAAAAGTAACGGTGCCATTCAGTAGCGATCACTATAGATCGGCAGTCTTTACTCTTGAGGACTGAACAGGTTGAACAGGTTCTGCTCGAACATCTTCACTAAAATTGTCTGGGTCTGATTCGGGCTCAAATTGGTATGGTTTTATTGACGCCATTGTACTACTCAAAGCACAGTCTACCGGTAAAGGTAAGGGGAGTGACGTTTCCGACAAACGTGCACTAGGCGGTTAGCGAATCACAACACACTGGGCCAGCTAACCAATCTGAGCCCATTGCATATTTTTGAGGGACCGGCTTCATACAACCCGGAAACCATCAGGCCGTTTTTACAAGGAGGGACAGAGCAGTGTAGAATAAAGGTAAAATATATGAAAAATAATGCAATTTTTTAAAAACGAAGCATGAACACATGTTACAGTGCACCCCACAAACACAATCAAGCCTTCGAAAGAATGTGTTTTACCACCCCTTTAAGTTAAACCAAACTTTTATTTTGACGGGTTACCGTGAAGACCTTTGAGTGTCTGTGTTCATGATATGACCGTTTTCTCAAGTGAAACGGTAAATGCTCATGAAGTGACTCTCAGAGCGGAGTTTATGAAGTTTATGCATTCATGTCCTCATATAGTGACATGGCAGAGGCAAAAAATACAACGTACACGCGTTTCCCAAATGAAACCGCGTGTCTGCGTCATTCATTTACATGGAGGATTCATATTTAAGTGAAGTTATTAAAAGTAATTTCAGGAGGAGTACGCCCATCTAATCTTCCAATTAATACCAAGGTATAAAACCAGCAGCTTACCTCTTCCCATCTTTAGTTCCTGCAGCATCCCTCCTCCTCCCCTGCTCCTCCTTTTGTACAATTTTGCCTGTTATAGGGGGGCAATCGGAGCTCGGGTAGAATATCCTCTCCGAGCCCCTCTATAGCAGACAGCAAGCCAAATCTGTTTACCACTTTCACTAAGATTATATGGGCACACAAACTTGTGAAATAGTATTTTACAGTTTAAAGGTCCCGTTCTTCGTGATCCCACTGTTCAAACTTTAGTTAGTGTGTAATGTTGCTGTTAGAGCATAAATAATACCTGTAAAATTATAAAGCTCAAAGTTCAATGCCAAGCGAGATATTTTATTTAACAGAAGTTCCCTTTCAAAGCCTACAGCGAACGGCTGGCTTGGACTACATCCTGGTACTTCCTTCATAAATGACGTCAGTAGAACAGACTAACCTCCGCCCACAAGAATACACGCAAAAAGGGGGCGTGGTCTTGTTGCTGTCCCACGTGGAGAAGAGGACGTGTCGCGTGGAGAAAAGGAAGTGTTGCGTTTGGGTGCGTTTGTCGCCATGTCATCGAGACGCTGTTATTTTCATCCCGGAGTCAAATCACCTTTGTTTGGCTTTCCCAGGGACGCTGTAGAGATCATTGAGCGCATATATCTCCCGTTAAGAGGCGTGACCTTTCCACGTGCGCTAAGCTGCTGTCGAATCACAACACAGGACCGTGCCACGTTCGCTAAGGTGCGGTCAAAACCCAACACGGGAACCGCTGGCACAATCAGAACTCGTTACGTATTTCTGAAGGAGGGACTTCATAGAATAAAGGAAGTCATCAGCCGTTTTTAGGACAGTGAAAACAGCGGTATACAGATGAGTACATTGTGTTAAAAATAATGTTTTTTTTTTACACACGAAACATGAACACATGTTATATTGCACACTGTAAACACAATCAAAGCTTCAAAAAACACGAAGAACGGGACCTTTAATATTCAGAGACACTAGTATGTATTTGTCTACAGTCTGCGCTTAGATAAACACGGAAGCTACTGAAAGCAGCTGCCTATTAGTGTAGGCTGTCGAATAGGCTACTCTGTACTACAGAAATGCTGGTATTGTCACATTTTTTAAATTTCAGTACCGACTTGTGACATCCCTAGTACCAACTCAAATACATTGTCCCAGATTGAGTTGGACCAACTCAAACATTATTTAAATTAGATTTTATGAGTTGGGGGGCTACAAATATTTATTGGATGGATAACCTGCCCTCAATAAAATTTTAGTTTGAGTGTGTTTAATAAACAACGGATGCTGATTTTATTGGATATCAGTTCTCTTCAAGTTCACACAGTTCATTTACTAACATGATTCAATAATTTACGACAACCTTGGTCTTAATTTTATACAGTAGCCTCGTTTTAGCATTTGAAACCTACAAGTCTTGTTACACTCTAAAAAAAAAAGGTTCTATATGGCACCAAAAATGGTTCTTGGCCCGTAATCATAGGGGAACCTTTTTTAGTGCTGTATAGCACCAATTTTGGTGCTTCAGTGGTTCTTCAGCGGTTCTTCAGCGGTGCTATATAGCACCTTAGTCAAAGAACCTCTGAAGAACCTCTGATGAACCGCTGAAGAACCACTGAAGCACCAAAATTGGTGCTATACAGCACTAAACTAATTCATGCAATGAAATGTAATTGAGTTGGTCCAACTCAATTTTGGACAGTGTTATTGAGTTGGTCCAACTCAATTTGATCAAATACAGTTTAAATTATATTTATATACTTATAACATGATTTTTTTAATACTTGTCAAACTTAAATTAAAACATTTAATTGGAAAATCAATTATAAGCAGTTTCATTCATCAGCATACACAATGTATATAATGAAAATGTAAGAAAAGAGGTGTCACTCCGGACATAGATCACAGAGTGCCCACAGCCTAAGCACAGACGCCACTCTTCAGCATAACAGAAGCCACAAAATTAAAAAAAACATTACAGAAAGTCCTCTAAATGTCCAACACAACTGAACATTAAACACTAACATTAACTAACCACATCTTTCCCTTTACAGAATAACACTTTAATCCCTGCATTTACTCTCCTAATGGAGTCCCTTGCAAAGCATGAACTACAGATCTACTGCCCAGTTAGTTATGTCAACACACATATTTCATGTAGTTTTAACACAGCTTAATTAAGTAAACTTCCGTTTGGAATATGGTAGGTTGATTGAACACAATTCAATTAAGCTGTGACAAAATTAGATATGTTTAAGTAAAATGAACAGATTTTAAATGTGTCATGTCTATGAAAGGCCTGAATTTTGTGTGTGTGTGTGTGTGTGTATTTCTATCGTAGGCTATAAACGAAATACCAGTACATTTTGCTACACTGAATTATATTTAACAAAATATCAGACATTCATAATTTTGTGTGGCTTATGTGGCTTGAGAATCATGTACCTTTTGGGGCCACTGTATAGTAGGGACTCTCGACCATAACTCTCTAATATAAAATACTTAATGTTGTATTAATAACATTTCTGTAGCCTATATTTATCAGAACTTGCTGTTCATCTCTGGACTCTGGTGTTAGCAGAATCATGTATGGATGTGCTTAATGTTTGGTCCCTTAGCATTATTACTTTATAAGAAATAATAAAAGTCAATGCAATATTATGAACTTAGGCCAAATCACAGCTTTCTAACAGTTTAGATGCTGTGCTGTGCCTCTCAAATAACCATTAAACAATAGACAATGAATACAATTTGCGGCTTATATTCAAACCGGAATATATTTTTTATAATTTTGTTATTGTACGCATTTGTTTCAAACATCCATATTGGCACAACCTCATTTTTAAACACAACATACGTCACCCATTGTCCTTTGCATGCAGGGGTAAAAAAAAAAAAACACACCACAAAAACATCCTCAACAATAGTTTACTGAGATGTTCTGGAAAGGGGTTGAGATATTCTTGAGAAATGCCTTGCCCTTGAAGGGTTTCTAAAACTACAACGTGCTCTTTTCCCGTTGGTGCCTGTTCGGAAGATTTACTTTGTCCATAAACAACAATGCCGAGTGCTCGTTTTGACAGTCACAAGGCCGATTCCATAGGCAGCCTTGGACACATACGGTATAAATATATTTACCGAAGTAGTAGGGCATTCTTGACAGGATGTTCATTTCAACAGGGCACACTGAGTATGGCTCAATATAGAAACAATCCCCGTCATACGTATTGAAGAGCAATATCATATTCTGTACACTCTGGTACCAAAACACCTTATACACCGATCAGGCATTACATCATGAGCACTGACAGGTGAAGTGAATAACACTGATTATCTCTTCATTACTCTTCATCTGTTAGTGGGTGGCATATATTAGGCAGCAAGTGAACATTTTGTCCTCAATGTTGATGTGTTAGAAGCAGGAAAAATGGGCAAGCGTAAGGATTTGAGCGAGTTTGACAAGGGCCAAATTGTGATGGCTAGACGACTGGGTCAGAGCATCTCCAAAACTGCAGCTCTTGTGGGGTGTGGCACAGTGGTGAACCGGCGACAGGGCCATGGATGGCCAAGGCTCACTGATGCACGTGGGGAGCGAAGGCTGGCCCGTGTGGTCCGATCAGACATACGAGCTACTGGAGCTCAAATTGCTCAAGAAGTTAATGCTGGTTCTGACAGAAAGGTGTCAGAATACACAGTGCATCACAGTTTTTTGTGTATGGGGCGGCATAGCCGCAGACCAGTCAGGGTGCCCATGCTGACCCCTGTCCACCACCGAAAGCGCCAACAGTGGGCACCTGAGCATCAGAACTGGACCTGGTCTGATGAATCACGTTTTCTTTTACATCACGTGGATGGCCGGGTGTGTGTGTGGCTTATCTGGGGAACACATGGCACCAGGATGCACTATGGGAAGAAGGCAAGCCGGGGGAGGCAGTGTGATGCTTTGGGCAATGTTCTGCTGGGAAACCTTGGGTCCTGCCATCCATGTGGATGTTACTTTGATACGTACCACCTACCTAAGCATTGTTGCAGACCATGTACTTCATGGAAACGGTATTCCCTGATGGCTGTGGCTCTTTCAGCAGATAATGCGCCCTAAAACAAATTAAAAATGGTTCAGGAATGGTTTGAGGAGCACAACAACGAGTTTGAGGTGTTGACTTGGCCTCCAAATTCCCCAGATCTCAATCCAATCGAGCATCTGTGGGATGTGCTGAACAAACAAGTCCGATCCATGGACGGCCCATCTCACAACTGCTAACATCTTGGTGCCAGATACCACAGCACACCTTCAGGGGTCTAGTGGAGTCCATGCCTCGACGGGTCAGGGCTGTTTTGGCAGCAAAAGGGGGACCAACAGAATATATTGGGAACACCTGATCTGTGTATGTTGCGTGTAGAAGGCAACCTATAGCAAACCATAACCATCCAATCAATTCCCCACAGACAAAATCAAACCCTGACCTACATTTGCTCTTGTTCTGTTTCACTCGAATATAGGCAGGGCCTAAAACTGAAGCTGAGTCCGAGATCGCCCCCAATACCCTCAAATATAGGGCACTATTTGAGGGGACAGCAATTTGTAGTGGTGTCTGAAACCATAGTGGACGTTATCAAGTGCACTCATTCAATCCCACAATGCACCACAATAACGAGTGTGTACAGCCGATGTACACTCAACGGCTGTCTGAATTCACTCTCTCGTTTTCATTCACTCCCTCAAGTGAACTGTATTAGTGGACTAACGTAGGGAATCGTGAATGAGGGGTTTGGATTTTGGATTCAGTCTAACTTTTTGCCACAGCTGCCAATGGCCGGCCATAAATATTTTAACCGGCCATGAAAAACTGGTAAAAACAGGCATTAATGACACCAACATTTAAATACCAATGAAAATTCACAATTATATATTCTAATATATTCGATACCACAGCTATACTAGCCTAATCTAATTTACGACAAGACAAGTAAACAGTGGTAAAATAAAAACAAATAATCAAATGACACACAAAAGCACTAATAAATACAATATAACAAGTAGATCTAACAGTAGTTTGCAAATTTTGCAAAAGTAATCAAATGTAAAATAACACTGCATAGGCTTCACTGCATAAATTAAACATCATTATTAATGAATCCTTTTTAAAGTTACAAAAGTATTCAGTCAAGAGCAGCGAATGCTTTTTCTTTGTCTTTTGTTGTTTGATTAACATTAAAAACACAGACAGCAGGAGGAATATTAGGCTGCTGTCACTTTAAGAGCGAATGCACGGATCCAACACGCTGATACTGACACACGTGTTTACTTTCTCAACTGTTTACGTTCACTTAAGACATAACTGACTATGTTTAAAAAGGATACTTGCTATTTTTTTGCGTGAATTTGTCCGTTCAAATGTAAGAAGATGTGAAAGAGAGCTAAGTTTAGTATTCGCAAGCAACGAAATGAGCTTGCTTTAGCATCTTTATGAATGTTATCAAGGCATAAACTTTTGTGACGATGCGGAGCAACTGTCTCGAGTGTCATTCACGCTTGTTCACATTCATGTATTGTTAGAAATGTGACCCTGGAGCACAAAACCAGTCATGAGTCTCACGGGTATATTTGTGGCAATAGCCAACAATACATTAGAAGGGTCAAAATTATCCATTTTTCTTTTATGCCAGAAATCATTAGGATATTAAGTAAAGATCATGTTCCATGAAGATATTTTGTACATTTCCTACCGTAAATATATAAAAAATGTATTATTAGTAGTAATATGCGTTGCTAAGGACTTCATTTGGACAACTTTAAAGGAGATTTTCTCAATATTTAGATTTTTTTGCACCCTCAGATTCCAGATGTTCAAATAGTTGTATCTCCAAATATTATCCTATCCTAACAAACCACACATCAATGCAAAGCTTGTTTGTTCAGATTTGATGATGTATAAATCTCAATTTCAATAAATTGACCCTTATAACTGGTTTTGTAGTGCAAGGTCACACCGTTTCATATACTCAATGCTGATTTCTACTCGCATTTGTCCTGTTTCATATTCGAAAACGCGAAATCTTCCAATTGAATTGGCAAGATTTTGCTGGTGAAATGTTGCTAAGCAATGGTAAATGTTACCAACTGTAATTATTGACACTAGCAAATAACATACTTATGTCCTCAAAAGGTTCTTAGATGTCCACGTCTGTCAACCTTTGGAAATTAATAGTATTTTAAATAGATGAATCTGAATTTTGAGCAAAAAGCAATCCCCCCGTGGCCCTTTGCGGTCTCTGTATGAGATATCTGGACTCCAGCAGCTGTTAAGATCCAGTGCCAGAAAAGCCTCCTCATTCCCCACGCTGTCAAGGCCGCAGCGAGCATGTAGGTACAGTACACACACACGCAAGCACACAAACTCACTCACTGCTGCCCTTCTCATTCATCTCAATGAGTGACCCGATACGGCACATAAGAGGAACCGTTTAAAAAATACAGTCATGGCCAAATTAGTGCAGTCAGACAATACACATCTTTCTTAAATAATGTTGGTGGTTAAGCAGTCAAGTGTTAAATACTGCTTCTGTATAATTTCTGTTCTTCTGCTCAGTTCTAAAAACGTGTTTCTGTATTTGTGTGATGCTAGCAAACATTAACAAAAGGTTTTTGTTGCCAGGGCTCTGAACCGGTTCAAGGAACGAAAACGAAAACCGGAAACGAACGAAATTTTAAGAGGAACAAAAACGGAAACGAAATCAAAATCAATTTGAATCGTTCTGAACAGAAACGTTAATTTGAAATGACCATTAACCGGTTAATAACGTTATTTTATCGTTCTCTTTAATATTTTAATTTGGCAGTGACCAATCATGAAATGAGTAGTACAGCATGTGACGTTGACGGATCAAGCGTGAGTGAAATGCCCGCGCACCATCATCTATGAATCTACCGGTAACGCAAGTCAGTGTGAGCGCGCATTTTCATGCCTCAAGTACAGTTCTTTCCCCGCTGAGGTCTACAATGAATGTGCAGGTATTGGAGGACATTCTTTTCGAACGTTTAAATAAGCAGTACGGACTTTAAGCTCAAATAGACTGATTTAGGATAGTTTATGGATTCCGTTTAAGCCTATCCAAGTAGGCTATAGCATCTATCAAACATTTTTCCTATAGTCTTTCAGATTGCCAATACAGGACAGGTCAATGTTTTCTATATAGACGGTTGATGCTTCGCATTAAATGGTATGTTATATTGCATTAAATGCAAGCTTTATTAGCTGACTGAATTTGATTATGTGATGCAAGAACGTGTTGCGCAGTGTTTGCTTTGAAATTAGCAGTTGACGGTGCATTAAAAGAGCAATGGTTATCCAGTTTATTTATTCTTTATTCATGCATTTTTTAAAACAAGTCGTGTTGAAAAAAAGTTATGTACAAAGAATGTTATCACTCTTCTGAAAATAATTCGGCATTAGAGGCCACTTTCGATTGTCTAACGCTCCATTAAAACAGGTCCGCTGTTTATGCCTTGTAATTAATGCATGTATTTCTGGTTTTAAAAATGTTATTAAATAAATATTCAAGTTTAATTACCATGTGTTATATTATTATTGAGTGAAAATAAGTCTATTTATACATATTTGTTTAAAATGTATACATATTTGTTTAAAGTATAGGCTTAATTAAATAACGTTATTAACCGGTATTTTTTCATATCAAACCGTTTTTGGAACAGTAATGTTTATTGAGGAACGCAAAAACCGAAACGCTATAATATCGATTCTGCTCGGAGTGAACCGATTGATATTTTTTTCCGTTTTTAAGCCCTGTTTGTTGCTGCTGTTGTTTTGCTGCACTGTGTAAACCTAGGCTGTTTTATAGAGTTTTTAGTGAGTTCTGGGTTGTTTCTAGGTGGTTTCCTACTGGCCCAAGTCAAAAGGATGAATGAAAGGTTATGCGCCAAAGTTTAACACAAGACCAGCTTAGGCCAGCATATTATACAGTGAGTAAAATAAGTATTTGAACACCCTGCTATTTTGCAAGTTCTCCCACTTGGAAATCATGGAGGGGTCTGAAATTGTCATCGTAGGTGCATGTCCACTGTGAGAGACATAATCAAAAAAAAAAATCCAGAAATCACAATGTATGATTTTTTTAACTATTTATTTGTATGATACAGCTGCAAATAAGTATTTGAACACCTGTCTATCAGCTAGAATTCTGACCCTCAAAGACCTGTTAGTCTGCCTTTAAAATGTCCACCTCCACTCCATTTATTATCCTAAATTAGATGCTCCTGTTTGAGGTCGTCGTTAGCTGCATAAAGACACCTGTCCACCCCATACAATCAGTAAGAATCCGACTACTAACATGGCCAAGACCAAAGAACTGTCCAAAGATACTAGAGACAAAATTGTACACCTCCACAAGGCTGAAAAAAGGTCCACTGTTGGATCAATCATTAGAAAATGGAAGAAGCTAAACATGACTGTCAATCTCCCTCGGACTGGGGCTCCATGCAAGATCTCACCTCGTGGGGTCTCAATGATCCTAAGAAAGGTGAGAAATCAGCCCAGAACTACACGGGAGGAGCTGGTCAATGACCTGAAAAGAGCTGGGACCACCGTTTCCAAGGTTACTGTTGGTAATACACGAAGACGTCATGGTTTGAAATCATGCATGGCACGGAAGGTTCCCCTGCTTAAACCAGCACATGTCAAGGCCCGTCTTAAGTTTGCCAATGACCATTTGGATGATCCAGAGGAGTCATGGGAGAAAGTCATGTGGTCAGATGGTCTGATGCTTTGGGGGTGTTTTTCTGCACATGGGACAGGGCGACTGCAATGTATTAAGGAGAGGATGACCGGGGCCATGTATTGCGTGATTTTGGGGAACAACCTCCTTCCCTCAGTTAGAGCATTGAAGATGGGTCGAGGCTGGGTCTTCCAACATGACAATGACCCGAAGCACACAGCTAGGATAACCAAGGAGTGGCTCTGTAAGAAGCATATCAAGGTTCTGGCGTGGCCTAGCCAGTCTCCAGACCTAAACCCAATAGAGAATCTTTGGAGGGAGCTCAAACTCTGTGTTTCTCAGTGACAGGCCAGAAACCTGACTGATCTAGAGAAGATCTGTGTGGAGGAGTGGGCCAAAATCCCTCCTGCAGTGTGTGCAAACCTGGTGAAAAACTACAGGAAACGTTTGACCTCTGTAATTGCAAACAAAGGCTACTGTACCAAATATTAACATTGATTTTCTCAGGTGTTCAAATACTTATTTGCAGCTGTATCATACAAATAAATAGTTAAAAAATCATATATTGTGATTTCTGGATTTTTTTTTAGATTATGTCTCTCACAGTGGACATGCACCTACGATGACAATTTCAGACCCCTCCATGATTTCTAAGTGGGAGAACTTGCAAAATAGCAGGGTGTTCAAATACTTAATATATACTGTATATATTATTATTATTATATTTTTATATATACAGTACCGTACAAAAGTTTAGAAACATTACTATTTTAATGTTTTTGAAAAAAGTATTTCATGCTCACCACTGCATTTATTTGATCTATATATTTACAAACCATTCTCATAAGATGATTATTTGGAATCAGTTTTGCTGCCTAATATTTTTTGGAAACTGATTTTATCAGGATTAATTGATGAATAAGTTAAAAAGAACAGCATTTATTCAAAATAGAACTATTTTCTAACAATATAAATCTTTACTATCACTTTATCATTAACACATCCTTGCTGAATAAACATATTAGCCTAATTTCTTTCAAAAAAAGAATGAAAAAAATTACAGACCCCAAACTTTTGAACGGTAGTGCATATTGTTACAAAATATTTATATTTTAAATAAATGATGTTCTTTTGTATTCATCAAATAATCCTGAAAAAGTATCATAGGTTATATATAGAAAATATTAAGCGGCACCAACATTGAAAATAATCATAAATGTTTCTTGAGCATCAAATCATCATATGAGAATGGTTTGTGAAGGATCATGTGACACTGAAGACTGGAGTAATGATGCTGAAAATGCAGTTTTGATCACAGGAATACATTATATTTTAAAGTATATTAAAATAGAAATCCATTATTTTAAATAGTAAAAATATTTCACAATATTAATATTGTTTCTGTATTTTTATCAAATAAATGCAGGCTTGATGAGCAGAAGAAAAAAATGTAATAGTAATGTTTCCAAAATTTGACCAAGATATATATATATATATAATCGTTATTACTATTATATTATTACTAATGCTCCAGAGAAGGACACAGACTCAACAACAACTTAGTTCCTTTAGCCTTTGTGGCCTATAGTGAAGTGTGTTTCTGGCATCTCCCTCAGACGTGTCTTGTTGTGTGTTGTTGTGTTGTGTGTCCTCGCAGGCACGCTCCTGGAGTGCGCTGGCTACAGGTGTGGTCCTCTCCTCCTCTATATCTCTGTCTTTTTTCTCCCCTCTCATCTAATTCCCTTCAACCCTGACACACGCCGAACGCCTGCCATCTGAAGCACCACACACACCGTTCAGACACAAGCCTGCTTCAACCAAACCCACACGCACACATGTCCTTACCCCTCGACCCTGACACACGCCAAACTGCTTAACAGATAGCAGCCAGCCACACCATTCCTGACCTGAATCCACCAGATGAGCAGACACACAAAAGCAGACACACACACACACACACACACGCACGCACGCACGCACACACACACACACACACACACACACACTCATGACTGATTCACTATCTTTGTGGGGACTCTCCACAGACATAATGGTTTTTATACTGTACAAACTGTATATTCTGTCCCCTTACACTAGCCATACCCCTAGACCTACCCATTACACTCACTCACTCACTCACTCACTCACTCACTCACTCACTCACTCACTCACTCACTCACTCACTCACTCACTCACTCACTCACTCACTCACTCACTCACTCACTCACTCACTCACTCACTCTCACACACACACACACACACACACACACACACACACACACACACACACACACACACACACACACACACACACACACACACACACACACACACACACACACACACACACACACACACACAAACCCTTAACCTACCTATCACACACACACACACACACTAACCCTACCCCAACCCCTAAACCTACCTATCACACACACAAACACACACAAACACACACACACACACACACACACACCACACACACACACTCTGACACACACACACACACACACACACACACGCACTCACACACACTAACCCTACCCCTTAACCTACCTATCACACACACACACACTAACCCTACCCCTTAACCTACCTATCACACACACACACACACACACACACACACACGAACCCTACCCCTTAACCTACCTATCACACACACACACTAACACTAACCCTACCCCTAAACCTACCCATCACACAAAACTTTCTGGTGCATCATCTGATGCCAACTTTCTTGGCATCATGCCATCGAATTCGTTGTGCAGTATACGAAACGGTTTTGTCTATTGGCACGAAATTCATAAAATTATAGTAATCATATATCCTGAACACTAGGTTGCACTGTTCCAAAACTCTGTTTGAAGATGATCCAACTACAATTTTGTGAAAACCGTTTAGGAGGAGTCCTATAGCAAAATTGGTGTCTATGTTCTCGGCATTACCCATGGAATCTATTAAGACCAGTTTCATTACAATAGGCACGTTCCACCAAATCTAAGAGACCAGTCTTGTGACTTTTGGTAAAATTGCTCAGAAGTTATAAGCAATTTTTTTTATATATCTCCTGACCACTAGGTGGCACAGTGCCAAAACTGTGCAGGCACCCTCAGGTCATGGTTGTCAAGTTTGGTCAGAATATGCTAAAGCGTTGCAGAGATATAGCCTCATGTCCGTTTTTGGCATGTGCTTCATCAAATTCATTTTTTTCAGAAAAGGTAAGATTTTTGGAAAGGTAAGATTTTTGGAAAATTACATCATAAGACACGCTTCCACCACAGGAACTTTCCCCAGGAACTAGGGACTTTGGGGGGGTACTCGGTAGGGATGGCTGACGCGAAACTGACTTTCCGGCGCTTTGTTGAGATCCCGAAGCACCGATGTTTCGAAACACTGCTCCGAACTGTGATTCGAAACACCCATGTGACGTGACTATGGCTAAATGAAGCTTCAAAGTGTTTCATCAGGTGGCGCCTGTCGAAACAAACCACACAGTCACACATCTGTATGAACCTAATTCCTCACAGTTTAAAAGTGAAGTTAATCCAGCTTCACCTCGTGGGTTTTTGTCAGAGGAGAGAGTTTTTTTTAAGCAGTGACTTTGTGATAGCAGTGATTTTCCCTCATTTGTATGTACCTGCTAAAATATTTGTACATGCCAGCAACAAGGCTGGAGAAATTATATGTAAAAAAAAAAAAGAAGTTGGCTAAGTCCTCCAACAGCAGAGCAAATCATATTTTTGATTAAAAATGTTATGTAACAAATGTGACATTTAATGTTCATTTTTCATGACCAAAAAAACCCTATAGTTATTCACAATGAGGAGGCTACAGGTTACAAAACCAAGATCATGTAGTTGTTAGACAGATGTTAAAAACAATTTTTTTTACATGGATCATTGTTAAGGTTATTTCAGATCAACACATGCCCATGACCACTAGGTGTCGCCGTAGAGTAGCTTCGAAACAATATGGCACATTTGCTTCAACTGTTTCAGTGCTTCACAAAGCCTCGGTCTGCCCATCACTAGTACTCGGTGTGTTTTTACCGCAGGGACCAGGGTCTAAATTAAGTTTCGGGTAAAAATTTCCCCCTCAGAAAGTCCCTGCTCATGAAGTAGTACTTTTTCAAAGTTCAAGAACTGTCAGGGGTGGGACTTGGGTGCTGAACATGCTGATTGGTCGAGTTTGCGCAGCATTTTGATTGGTTGACTCCACACAGCATTTTATTTCAACCACCATTTTTAAAAGTCTGTTGCGGTGTGTGCATTTAGAGAGTTGTTTGCTATTCGAATCAACAATGAAGTTTAAAAAATACAACCGATGGACAAACAAAGGTTCCGGCTTTATTAAAGGATTAGTTCACCCCAAAATGAACATTTCCTGATAATTTACTCACCCCCATGTCATCCAAGATGTTCATGTCTTTCTTTCTTCAGTCGAAAAGAAATTAAGTTTTCGGAAGAAAACATTCCAGGATTTTTCATCATATTATGGTTTTCAATTGCAACCAAAATGCTGAAGGTCCAAATCAATGCAGTTTCAAAGGGCTTGGAAGTGCTTCAAATGGTACTGTGTGTATCCAGCTGAGGAATAGGGTCTTTTCTAGCGAAACGATCGGTCAAAATTAAAATGAATATACTTTTGTAACCTAAATTGTTCATCTTGCGCTGCTCTGCGTGATGCTAAGGATGACGTAATCACGTCGGAAAGGTCACGCAAGACGTAGGCAAAAGTACCGCCCTCGTGTTTACAAAGCACTCGTGTGAAGGCTAATACAAACGCCCTTTAGCAAAAACACTCAATTTTCAACTTCAAAATCGTCCGATATCGTTGTTTTACCTTTTTTTAGTTTTGCTAAAGGGCGTTTTTATTAGTCTTCACACGAGCGTTTTGTAACAGCGCAAGATGAACAATTTAGGTTAAAAAGTATATTCATTTATATTTTATTTTTTAAAAATGACCGATCGTTTCGCTAGATAAGACCCTATTCCTCAGCTGGGATCGCGCAATACCATTTGAAGCACTTCCAAGCCCTTTGAAACTGCATTGTTTTGGACCTTCAGCATTTTGGTTGCAATTGAAAACCATGATATGATGAAAAATCCTGGAATGTTTTCTTCCGAAATTTCGTTTCGACTGAAGAAAGAAAGACATTAACATCTTGAATGAGATGGGGTGAGTAAATTATCAGGAAATTTTCATTTTGGGGTGAACTAATCCTTTAAGCTTATTTGCGGAAGACGAAATCCAGTGGGAACTGGAAAGTCGTGCTCAATCCTACGTCGCTGGACTAATCTTCACGGTACTTAATCTTCACGGTACACTTCTAGACCGTGATGGAAACGCAGACAGCAACAGATCTGGGGGGGGGGGAAAGTTCCTGGGACAAATAGTTCTGGGTGATTTCAGTGGAAACTGGGCTATAGGGTGCAATCGGAAAACAAATCCCTTACGGTTCAAAAGTTATAAACATAAACATAAGTGTACATTTGTACAGTTGGTGGCACTAGAGGGATTGAGTTAGAGACTCCAAAATTGGTGTGGTTAATGATCAGAATGTCCTCTATCAGTGTGCCAAATTTCATAACTTTTTACCATACAGTTCACTTGCCTGCCATAGACTCAATAGCGGAAGAAGAGAAAGAAGAACACTAACGGATACAATAGGTGACTACACCTTCGGTGATTGGCCGAAATCTCCTTTTCATCATCTCCAAAATAGGTTTACTTTAAGAGACTTAAAATAGTTTTCCTGCTCTGCAGCATTAGCACCGGAGCTCTGAAATCATGCAGATACTCACATCAAAGTCCATGTCTTTTTATAATTTTGTGTTATGACAGATAAGAAACAGCGGAGGACCAGCTGTGATGGAGACCCTGTGACCCGCAGCTCCCACCACAAGATGAACCTACCAAACCTCTTTCAAACCGGCCGACTGTGTGATGTTGGCTGAAGCTGACGACACAATATTCATCAATGAATGGTGGATGTATTGGAAACGACCAGGTAATAGAGCTTCCCCTGTTTGGCATAGTGTGACCTTGAGCGGAAACATAAGATGATAGACAAAAACACTAAATTAAATTCACTCCCTTCCACACAGTTTACACGCTACACCATTATGATTACACCATCACACACACGCTCACACTCTTGGCAGTAATACATTATTTCTATGTTGCATAGGAGCTGAAAGTGGGCCGCACATCCTCAGCCTTGAGGAGGGGTGTCGTTGTGAAGGCCAGATATGAGAGGGGCTCATCTACAAAACAGAGGAGGAGGAGGAGGGAGACGCGGAAGAGGGATGTCGTTTGGCCGTAGCTTGTCAATTGGCCTTGAGAGAAGAGTTACATGCCCTGCACCCCCGGCTACAAGCTGGACACTCATGCAAATGCTGACAACCAAGAATCGGCCCACGATAACCCAAACAGGACATGGTCAGAGAGGTCAGAGGTCAAAAACTCTCTTTTACTCTTGCCACAACTGCGCTTGTTGAGTTTAGAAGATGCAGAGACTGATATATAAATGAATGTATTTCATTTTTATTAAATAGAACAGTTTATTAAACCTAGAAAAAGGTTGCATGTGTGTTTTTATTGAGTATCTTAATTGATACATCAGGCTTTTATGGCTCATATAGTATGATATAGTGGAAAAATGGAAGAAACACAGCTTACATTTATTCAGAAACAAACTGAGCAAAAAAAATGCAATTTGGTTATGCCGATATTTATATGGACAAAATGTATTGCTTGTAATGTAAATCAATGATATCTTTATAACAGACTACTTACATAAAATGTATATAAAAATCAGTCATCTCTCTATATCTGCCTTAGTAAGATGATATTTAAATTATTAGTTATTATTAGATAATAACTTAGTAACTTAGTAAGTTAATTATTAGTCAAAACTGTAGTTTAAAAACATAAAGCAATGCAATACAATGATGATTGGCAGATGCACAAATAAACCTTCCTCAAAAGCCTCACTGGCCTCACATTTGAACATGATTTTTCTAAAAGAAATTATGCATGGATAATCAGGTAATGATTGAAATATTACTAACAATATAAAGGTTCTTTACTTTATAAAAATCATTATATATTTCACATTTACCGAACAGAAAAGGACACATGAACCACAAGCTGAAGGTGGAAGTTTTTACAGTTACACCAATTACTTGCTTAAAAATGATAAACTATAATATCAATCAGCTATTCATCACTATCATCAGCTATATCACCAGGCAGGTCACAGCTACTCAGAAAATGACAGTCAGTATGAATGAAGATGTGTCGAGACATTAAGATAATCATTGTTTTGTCTCTGTGGCAGGATGACTGTTGTGCCACATCTCTACTCAAAAGATAAGATGCATTAGCAAAATACTCATATCAAAGCCCAGTGCTCTGTATGATTCATAAACATACTAACATTGAATGCAGTGTGTTGTCTCCATAAAAGACAACAGCAAAATGACCAGTTCTCATAATAAATATTTTTCCTTAAAGGGTTAGTTCAGCCAAAAATGAAAATAATGTCAAGATTATTCACCCTCATGCCGTTCCACACCCGTAAGACCTCCGTTCATCTTCGGAACACAAATGAAGATATTTTTGTTGAAATCCGAAGGCTCAGTGAGGCCTCCATATATAGGAGGCAAAGCAAGATCCATTAATGTACTTAAAACATATTTAAAGCAGTCCATGTGAGTACAGTGGTTCAATATTAATATTATAAAGCGACGATAATATTTTTGATGCGCCAAAAAACCCGAAATAATGACTTATAGTGATAACCGATTTCAAAACACTGCTTCATGAAGCTTTGGAATGTATCGAATCAGCGAGTCGATTCAGCGGTTCGGATCTCGTGTCAAACCGCAAAACTGCTGAAACCATGTGACTTTGGCGCTCCAAACCCCTGAATCGACTCGCTGATTCGATACGCTCCAAAGCTTCATACAGCCGTGATATCGGTTATCACTATATAAGTTGTTTTTTTAGGGATTTTTTGTGCATCAAAAGTATTCTCGCCGCTTTATAATATTAATATTTAACCACTGTACTCACATGGACTGATTTAAATATGTTTTTTGTACATTAATGGATCTTGAGAGTGTAAATTGCTTTGGTCTCTATGGAGACCTCACTGAGCCTTCAGATTTAAAAAAAAAATATCTTCATTTGTGTTCTGAAGATGAACGGAGGTCTTAGGGGTGTGGAACGGCATGAGGGTGAGGAATAAATGACATTATTTTCATTTTTGGGTTAACTAACTCTTTAAAGGAACACGTCACTATTTTTGAAAATAGGCTCATTTTCCAATATCCTGGCTCCGCCCTCCTACGTACTTCCGCTCAATTTTCAATTTCCTTCAGTACTCCGTCTGGGATTGCGGTATATTCTCTGGTTTTCTCCGGTCAAATTTTAACCGTTCCAATCAGCAAACAGAGGGAGTGATTGAGAACGATGACGTTGATGTCGTGCGCTAGTTTGAGATGACATACATCACGAGCAAACGTTAGCAAACGTTAGCAAACGTTAGCAAACGTTAGCAAACGTTATGGCAGATCCAGAGTGGCTCTGGGCAGATCCAATAGAAGAGTCAAGTTTTAAATAGGAAAAATTGGTCAATTTTATGAGCAAGATGCTAACGGTCTAATCAGATTCAATGATCTATGCTAAAAGTGCTACCAACGGACCCGGAGATCCGCTGAATGGATTCAAAAACGGTAAAACTCAAATGTTTAACTCTAGGGGAGTTGGAAAATGAGCCTATTTTCAAAAATAGCAGCGAGTTCCTTTAAAAGCACTATCTACTGTATGTAGAATTCAGTTATTAGTGACACCGTTAGTGAGCCTTCTACACGATGAGGAGGAAGAGCATGGACCTGTTTTAGATTTCTTTTTAAACTGGTGTGAGAAATCAAGTCTCCTCTTAACTGCCTCCAAAACTAAGGAGATGGTTATTGATTTTAGAGGGAGAGAACATGATATAACCCATCCTACACTAATACATGGTGAACAAATACAAGTAGTAACTCATTATAAATACCTTGGCATAGTTTTGGACCATAAGCTAAAATGGAATGAGTGGACTGATTATGTGGGTAAAAAGTTACAACAGAGGTTGTATTTCTTAAAGAAATTATTGTCTTTTGGTGTACATAGCAGACTGCTTTTGTTGTTTTATGGGGCTTTTATTGAAAGCGTTATGACATTCTGTGTGAGCTGCTGGTATGGTAATGCTTCGGAGGCTCAGAAGAAATCATTACGGAGGGTTGTGACAATATCAAGCAAACTGCTGGGAATTTCATTAACTAGTTTAGAGAGTATATACAAAGAGAGAGTAATAAATAAAGCCAACATTATTGTGCAGGATAAGAGGCATCCGTTATATTATGCTTTTGAACTACTGCCATCTGGTCGG
The DNA here is from genome assembly GCA_023566225.1 of Romanogobio albipinnatus. Taxonomy (NCBI): domain Eukaryota; kingdom Metazoa; phylum Chordata; class Actinopteri; order Cypriniformes; family Gobionidae; genus Romanogobio; species Romanogobio albipinnatus. Next base: position 5,936,406 of record CM042253.1, on the reverse strand, counting down.
CGGTATTGTGTTCCCAGATGCATGAAAAACAGGTCCAAACTATCTTTTGTTCCCCAAGCAATCAGATTTTTAAATTCATCCTCTAATGTTGATTGATGGTCAGCTGGTCTGGTTATCATATCTTAAACTCTAAAGTAGATTTACTTGTTTTAAATTATGATTGTATATGCCAACTATGAAATCTTAAATGTCTGTGTGAGTATGCTGCATATGTACTTTCCCTACGGGGATAAATAAACTGACTAACTAACACCGGTGGCCGTTAAGTGAACTGCAGCAGAAGCTTATAAGCTCAGAGACTGAACGTGATTCAAGACCTTGATATACTCATGTCGAAGTTTGTTCTTCAGTTAGAAGTAAAAAGAAGTTGGAAATACCTTTTTGCAGTGATATACTGTTAATGAACATCCCAACACCGTTCACGTTGCTGAGTTGGATGGTTAGATGAATATGTGAATATGCTCTGCACGTTTTCCTCTCAATAACAAAATAAACACACAACTAAAATGACAGCAGTGAGAAAACAGTAATAAACAGTTATATATGCATCTGATGACAGAGATGTGGATATGTTTGAACCAGCTCTGAGATTCACTGGCATCATGTCAACCGATGAAGTCATTAAAAAAAACTGTTAGAGAGTTTGATTATAGACTATAGATCTGGCTATGTGAGACTACACTCTGAAAATGCTAGGTTGAAACAACCCAGCGCTGGGTCAAAATTGGACAAAACCGGCGTTGGGTTGTTTTCACAGATGGTTAGGTTAAATGTTTGACCCAACAGGCTGTGTTCTTTTATTAAACTGAACTTTTGATTAAAAATTAGTTTGAATGAATCACTTTTCTTTGCACGACACATATATTACAGTACAGAATGGCTCTTTTGGTATTATCCTGAATATTGCATAGGGGAGAGCGGGGCACAACCTAATGTGGGGTTAGTTGTACACACATGGTTTAAAACTTTCCACACATGCCAGGATGATGAAACTTAGTGTATTTACTAGTTGCCATATAAAGACTATATAGAGAAAAAATGCAGCATTATTTTTAAATCTTTGGAAGATATCACTGAACATTTATTTAACCATAGCAAAAGTACATTTCTTAATTAAGATTATTTTTCATCTCTGTTTTTTGTGTTTATTTAAAAAAAGACAAATCTGATATTATTTTAATCTTATATCTGTTATGTAACAGTTGAGAGAGTTCTTTAATGCTGATCTAACCAGCAGAAGACACGAGCCGGGGTTAAATCCCAGTTGCACAGGTGGGGCATGTTGTCACACTGCGGTACAATGAGCCCCTATTAGAAATACGCTTTTATATTCTATACTTTTATGAATTCTTTTGAGAAACCATGAGAAAAGGATGAAAAATGACTGAGTCAATGTTCAGAAGTTATTAATTATCATGTTTTGAACTATGCTGCATAGCTGTGTTTTGCAGTGTTTGTTGTCAAACTCAAAAAATGTGTATATTTTTAATGATTAAAAATGCACATTATTTTATTTGAAAAAGTTGTATTTTATTGACATATTTTAGTTTGTCTTGGATTTTCTTTTGATTGTATCAGATAACATTTTAAGCTGTCATTTGGTCATGTTACAGTCTACTAGCCTACGCAACTCTAGCAACTCTCCGTTGGCTTGCGAGCTTGAAAAACCAAACTCTAGGCTAGAGTTGCAACGGTTCCGCATGAATTCCCTCCTACTTGAAAACAAAGAAGATGACTGCTGCTGCTGGCGAACAACGGTCTTTGGAATCAGCTTTGGCCGCTACTCTGGAAGACTTGGAGTTAAGCTTTTCTTCTGAGAAAAGAACAAAGAACAGCACTGGAGTCATTCTAGAAGGAAGATAGCGCTATCCTATTGCGTGCAGAGGGAATTTGAAAGACAACCGTTTATGCCGCCCCTCGAATTGAGCCCTGCCAATGGTGTGTTCCCAGACCCAACATCTTGATGTGGGTCTGGCTTGTCAGGCTAACAGTGTACCCCAGCAGTGTACTCCATTCTTTCGGGGTAAATCAAGAAAAAAACTATACACTGTATTAATGAAACAAAACCACATAATTGTACTAGACATGTGTGAAATTAATGTGGGAAACAGTAAATACTCTGAATCCCAAGTGGATACAGTGAGAAAGTCAAAAAGTGTTGGGTTGCACCGCGCTCTCCCCTAAGCATTCGTTAGCCTACTAAGTTCAAGAAATATTTGGTTCCACTGGGTGGCGCTTTCGTGAATATTCATGATATACTCATATTGTGGCCGTGGCCTTGAGACAACGAGCAAACGAATGGAACTGAAAAAATGAGTGCACGTAACTCAAATCGCTACTGCATAATGGATTATTTCGAAAACGTTTCAATGTTAAGCATAAACTGCAACCTCAAAACAATGCATAGTTTGTGTAATATAATCATCTGAGCTGTTGTGCCTTTTCGATTCCATTCAGGTAATGAGCAAACATGAATAACATATGATAGCCTAGGCTAATTTAATGTTTTACTCTTTGATGTGTTTTGCTTTTTTATTTGTGAGGATTTAAAATGTCTTGGAATAGTTTGATTATTCTACTTCCGTTGTCATCCGGTGACTACAGTACTGCAGTGTTGACAACAATGCCTGAAATAAACTTCTACAAATGTATCTGTGGACTAATAAAAACATATAAGCTGGTGTGAATACTCTGAGTAATCCTTAATTTCTTGATTATTTTGTAGATAGCCAGTGTTTTCCAACCCACATGGTAAAGCTCATGAGCCCTTTATCAACACCAGACTACAAATGTTTCCTGTTTTCTCATGGATAGCCTATCATGAAGAATTATCGTTAAAGTCACACAAGTAAGTGCACAGTTATTTTGATTTCTCATATATTTTTGTCATATATATATATACAGTAGTCTTTAAGTATACTATAGTAGGCATATAATAGATTAAAGGGATCATTATACTGACCTGTTCCAAACCAGTATGACTTTTTTCTTCTTCTGTGAAACGCAAAAGAAGACATTGTGAAGAACATTGGGAACCAAACAAGCGCTGGGAAACAAACCATATTGGTGCTGTATGTACAAAAAACACTGACACGTTTCTCAGTATATCTTCCACAGAAGAAGTAAAGTCTCACAACTTTGAAACAACATGAGGGTGACAGAATTATTATTTTTGAATGTACAGTCTCTTTTAATATGGGTCTACAATTGTAAATAGTTCAATAACAGCCAAATACAGAGCGTTGTTCAGCAGTTTAGAGAATGTGAGATAAAGAACAATACAAGTGAATAGAAAAAATAATAATAAATATATCTCGGTGGCTTTAGGGAAACGGTGCAAGGTGGACAATATGCATTTAAAGCGGGTAAATATAATGCCAAACTATGTCTATGTCAAAGCCGCATATGGCACATTTACCGCAGCAGCTGGTGCCACCATGACCGCAAAACACAATAGCCATGAGATCATTTAAATTTAGATGAATTTCATGTCATAAGATGTTAAGGGTCACTTTCAAATGAGAAGTTATCATTTGCAGCTCAATATATAAGGTCTTTTTATATTTTAATTAACCTAATTATTAAACTAATTATATAAAACTGTTATCAGTGCACTAAAAATTAACTGATTCTCGTTGTCATACGGCGATCGGGTTAGGGTTAGGGTTAGGGGTTAGGGTTAGGGTAGGGTTAGGGTTAGGGTAGGGTAGGGTTAGGGTTAGGGTTAGGGGTTAGGGTTAGGGTTAGGGTTAGGGTAGGGTTAGGGTTAGGTTAAGGGGAGGGTTAGGGTTAGGGTTAGGGTTAGGGTTAGGTTACTTTAGGGGAAAAGAAACTCTAGCTCCCTTACGAGAGCCAGAAAGCACGGGCTTGCACATTGTTTTTGACCGTTCACTGCCAATTATACATTAAACAGTTTTATTAGTCCCATTTTCAGGTTTTCATCATGGGTATGTATTATACACAGTCTCACCTTGGTATATATTAATTTTAATCCTATCTTTTTATTTTAAGGTTTCTAACGGTCCGAAGGTTACCAGGTGTTCATTGATTAACGATGCAAGCCATCCGATCCAATTGGAAAAGGTAAGTATACAAAATTCTTTATATCCCTATCTCATATGGGGAGAGTGTTGATCCCCGGGTTAATTCATACGGGAATACACCATTAGCAATAAATAATAAATTTTTCTAGTACAATATAAAATAACCCGGAAACCTAAACTTTTAAGAAAATTATTATATAAGGATCCACTCTGAAAATTCTAATACACTTGGTTAAGACCGTGGGGATAAACCGTATTCAGTTTTTTAATCCACTGTTTCTCTTTCATCCATCTCTGTTTCTCCGACCACCAGGATCCTGCTTCTATCCCCATAATCAACAAATTGGTGCTACCATGAAGTCTAAAATGCTCATAAAGGTAAGTAGTCATCCCGGCCCCATTGATCGAGCGCAGATGTTGCTTTAATCTTTCCAACAGGGTATTTTTGGTTTGACCAACATACAATCTGTTGCAGATCTTGCACTCAATACAGTAAACCAGGTTAGACGACTGTAACCCCAGAGCCTGTACGACCGGTGCACCCAAGTAAGTAAATTTATTTTCAATGAATTTTGTATGTTTTAGAAAACCGCTATATTTATCTTTCTTAAGTCTGCCACCCAAGGAGGAATGTACCAATAAATCTTTCAGATTTTTGTTTTGTCTAAACGCTGCTATACTTTTGAACGAAATGAGGGGTTCCAATTGATTCTGTATTCTCTGGAAGTTGGTTTTTAATTTTGAATTCAGTGCCAAAGAGGCAGAAGAAAAGGTCGAGATGAAGGGGACCAGATGGTTATTACGATTTTCTTCCCTAGGTTTTAACCCTTGTTGAAAAAGTAGTTGAACCTCCACTATTATATTTCTGAGGAAGGTTCTACTGTAACCCCGATGTCTGAGGGCTTGGAAGAGGGTCCTAGTAGCCTCACCAACATCCTCTGCTGTTGTGCAAATCCTATTATATCTTATTAATTGTGATTTCACAATTCCCCTATAGGTGTGTTTCGGGTGAAAACTAGTCTTATGCAACAGTGCATGAGTATCAGTGGGCTTAAAGAAGACCCTCGTTCCCAGAGAAACCTCCCCATCCTTACCCCTGGCAATGTATACTTCAGTGTCCAGGAATTCAATTTGATCCCGTTGTAGATTGTATTTAACTGAGATGGAAGCATGATGCTCATTTAGGGTCGTAATGAATTCTGAGAATTCAGTCTCTGAATGATCCCAGACACCAAAAACATCATCCAAATATCGAACATAAAAACTGGGTAACTTATGGCATTTGGGAAACACTGTTGTCTCCCAGTCTGCCATATATATATCGGCATATGCCGCGGCAAATTTCTTCCCCATTGCTGTTCCAGAAACTTGGAGATACTGTTGGGAATGGAATTCAAAATCATTTCGAGTAAGGCCCAGTTCCAATAAAATAAGAAGCGCCTCATCCGGTCTGGAAGGGTCGGGGTACTTCCCCAAGATCTCCTGTACTGCTCTCAAACCCAATTGGGTATCTATGTTGGTATAGAGAGAGTCGATGTCTACAGTGAAAAGCATCCCTCCAGGTCGCACTTTTATCTGTTTTAACTTTGCTATGAAATCAAAGGTATCCTTAATATAGCTATCGTGTTTTTGTGATAGAGGGTTAAGGAAATGATCAATAAAGGCCGCAATCCTGTATGATTCGCTCCCACAGTCTGATACAATCGGTCGTCCAGGAGGGACCTGATTCGGAATCGTCCAGGTTTCTGGATACTTATGAATCTTAGGTTAGGGTTAGGGTTAGGGTTAGGTTAGGTTAGGGTTAGGGTTAGGGTTAGGGTTAGGGTTAGGGTTAGGGTTAGGGTTAGGTTAGATTAGGGTTAGGGTGGGTTAGGGTTAGGGTTAGGTTAGGTTAGGTTAGGTTAGGTTAGGTTAGGGTTAGGTTAGGGTTAGGGTTAGGGTTAGGGTTAGGGTTAGGGTTAGGTGCACTAAAAATGAACTGATTCTCGTTGTCATACAGCGATCGGTCTGCACAGCTCCGATGCATCTTGAACAAGCCTTCCATCAACAATGGGGAATGTTGCGTTACTATTGATGCACATGACTTTACGATCCTACATCAAAACACAGCGAATCCAACGCATTTGTGCAGCTCGCCGTAATTTGTATAGATGATATTACAATCGAGCAGCTATTAGCTCGATTAGCTGCTATTTCAAAAATGGTGGTCACAAGTTTGTGTTCGTCTTGTTGGTCACGGTAACCCCGCCCACAGCCCCTGACGCAAACGGTTCTTACTACTAGACCAGCAATGTTTTGGTGCTACTTAAGAACCACTTTTCCTGGTTTGGAGCTGGTGCTTTGGGTGTGGAAAGACAAAGAACCGATTTGAAATTAGGCTCTGGCTCAGAACCAGCACTCAAACTGCCTTGGTGGAAAAGGGGTAATAGTGTACCTTTAATTATGTCTGAAAACTGTTCTCAGCAACAAGGCTTTCTCAACCCTGTTTAAAAATAGGCCTATGCCGCCATCTAGTGGTATACTATGTATGTATTACATGTTATTTTATTTTCCTTTCAACCAGATAGCACGAAATCTGCATGTTTAACTTGCACATAATGCATTAATTATATACATTTTATTTGTATTTTTTTCATATTGAAATAAATGGTTTCCATTTTTGTCATTACTTTAATCCCTAGCCATGGCAACACCGTTCAAGATATCAAATATCCACCGACAACAAACACACACAAGTTTCATCAAAATCAGTCAATGTATGCAGAAGTTATAATACACTTCCTGTGTTCTTTTTTCTGCCATAAATTAAATGTCTCGCCACGGTCAAACCGTTCAAGATATCAAAAATCTGCTCATAATTTAGCATCTTCAATGCCTTCACTTCATGCTAACCGAACTTGGTGGCGATCGGCTGAATCGCATAGGAGGAGTATATCTAATTCCAGAGCATGCGTTTTTCAAACAACCCATAATAGCCGACTTCCTGTTGGGCTGGCATATGTCTATGAGCGTGATAGTTGTTTGGCTTGATGGGATCTATAATTGTGTGAAGTTTGGTTACTGTAGGTGAAAAGAGGTGTGCCACAGAGCCTCTCCCCACGTCCCTCCCATGTCAACATGTGTCCGGCCCTGATGGCCAACGATTCCAACGTATGTGCAAAGTTTCAAGAGTTTTTGAGCATGTTATGGGACCCAAAAGTGCCCCAAATTTTTACCTAAGGAAAACAATAGTGCCATCCGCCCTTAGGGCTTGGGCCCTAATAAAGCATCATGTTGCCTGTTCTTTGACTAAATGTTGCACTGTGTAGGTGAAAATCATTTTGAAAAACAACCTACTTTTTGTCATGTGTTTGTAATGGTTTGAAAGCATCCAAAATTTGCTTTTTTTATCCAGCAAATTTCTTAACGTGTAAATATTTGTATGATCATAAAACGATTCAACAACTGAGACATAAACTGAGCAAATTTCACAGACATTTGACATTTGAGTGTCTGAAAATCTGTGTATCTTGTCTTCATGGACTGAAGGCAAGTCAGGTCACCTTTATCTATATAGAGCTTTTTATAACACAGATTGTTTCAAAGCAGCTTTACAGTGATAGCAGGAAAATAATGCAACAAAGTTTGTTTTGGCTGTATGGCAGCTCTAGAAGAAAATAGTGTCATTGTCCAGCTTAAGTAAGTTCAATGTTGATTCATTTCCTTTGTAAAAATCATTATTATTTTACTTTATTTATCTATACAGCAGCTCTGGCGAAAACAGTGATGTCATGGTCCAGTTCAGTTCAATTCTCATACAATGGTGTCAATGCAGGCAGGTCAGTAATATTGTGGAATATCAAGCAGATCTGCCAGCTATTGTTTCTCCATTCTTCCACCAAGACACCTGCACATTCGCAAACACGTCTGGGAGGACATTTGGTTACACATTTTTGGGCACTGCAAGCTGTCCTTCCTGTCTCCCTATCTTAGGCGTCTTACATTATGGACATTGCAGTTTATTGCTCTGTTCACATCAGCAGTCCTCATGCCTCCTGCAGCAGGTCTATGGCATGTTCACGCAGGTGATCACGGACCCTGGGCATCTTTCTCTGGGTGTTTTTCAGAGAAAGGTCTTTTTAGTGTCCCATGTTATTTTATACGTGACTTTAATTGTCTACCACCTGAAAACTGTTTGGGCCAGATTTACTAACTGCTTGCCGCAGCGCAAACCAAATTACCATGAGAGTACGATTCTAAAAGAACGCAGATGGGAGTGCAAAGTTCTTCTTACAGAGCCACTCCTTGGTTATCCTGGCTGTGTGCTTCGGGTCATTGTCATGTTGGAAGACCCAGCCTCGACCCATCTTCAATGCTCTAACTGAGGGAAGGAGGTTGTTCCCCCAAATCTTGCAATACATGGCCCCGGTCATCCTCTCCTTAATACAGTGCAGTCGCCCTGTCCCATGTGCAGAAAAACACCCCCAAAGCATGATGCTACCACCCCCATGCTTCACAGTAGGGATGGTGTTCTTGGGATGGTACTCAGTTACATTACTTTATTAAAGTAGTGTAACTGATTACATTTGATTACTTTTTGATTACTTTCCAGCACTGAATCGCCCTTTTATCACTCGCCATGTTGGCAACTCTCAGTCAGGTTGTAGCCTAAAGCTTTCAGCGGCGATGTGGATTGATGTAAAAAATTCAACAGGAGAACCAATCAAAAGCATCAGAATAACATCGCGTTACTAAACGGTCTTTAAATGGCAGGAGACACCATGCACATCAAAAACAGGTAGAACTGGACCACGGAGCAATAGATGAAGGTGGCCTGGTCTGAGAATCACTTGTTCTTTTACATCCCGTGGATGGCCGGGTGCGTGTGCGTGTGCGCTGCTTACATGGCACCAGGATGCACTATGGGAAGAAGGCAAGCCGGCGGAGGCAGTGTGATGCTTTGGGCAATGTTCTGCTGGGAGACCTTGGGTCCTGCCATCCATGTGGATGTTACTTTCACACGTACCACCTACAGTGAGGAAAATAAGTATTTGAACACCCTGCTATTTTGCAATTTGGAAATCATGGAGGGGTCTGAAATTGTCGTCGTAGGTGCATATCCACTGTGAGAGACATAATCTAAAAAAAAAAATCCAGAAATCACAATATATGATTTTTTAACTATTTATTTGTATGATACAGCTGCAAATAAGTATTTGAACACCTGTCTATCAGCTAGAATTCTGACCCTCAAAGACCTGTTAGTCTGCCTTTAAAATGTCCACCTCCACTCCATTTATTATCCTAAATTAGATGCACCTGTTTGAGGTCGTTAGCTGCATAAAGACACCTGTCCACCCCATACAATCAGTAAGAATCCAACTACTAACATGGCCAAGACCAAAGAACTGTCCAAAGATACTAGAGACAAAATTGTACACCTCCACAAGGCTGGAAAGGGCTACGGGGAAATTGCCAAGCAGCTTGGTGAAAAAAGGTCCACTGTTGGAGCAATCATTAGAAAATGGAAGAAGCTAAACATGACTGTCAATCTCCCTCGGACTGGGGCTCCATGCAAGATCTCACCTCGTGGGTCTCAACGATCCTAAAGGCCTGTTCACACCGGGACGATTTGCGCGCGCGTTTATCGCCGACGTTTAACGCCTCGTGACTAAACAATGAGCGCCAATGTGAGTGTGCACACCGACGCGTAAAACGCCAGGCGTAAAAGCGTCATAAAAAAAAAAACGCCTCGGGTTCGTTTTTTTATTTTGACGCGGCGCGTAAAAAACTGTCCGACCAATGAGATCCGCGCTTTTGTTCACGTGCCTGGAGCTGCTGAAGTGACAGTAAAACACGACTTGGTGGCGCTCAAGCACAAAATCGGTCTTGCCGAGCACACACTGATACGACGAAGAAGTAGTAAGTAGACAAAGAAGAAGATAGGCTGCTAATGCTGCTTGCCAGTGAGCAAAAAGTGTGTGAATGGTTTTGCCATAGACATAATATATCTGTGGTTTTGGCAAGCTCGTAAATACTGTCTCTCCTCTTCTTCTGTGTGACAAGCGAGTGTCAGAAGCGTAAAGTGCCGCAGCACCACCTTGTGTACCGGGAGCGCATCTACTGAATGTGCACGTTCACTCGGCGCAACGCCAGTGGAAATCGCTTGGGTGTGAACACTCAAGACGCGCCGAAAAACGTCACGAAAAACGCTGGCGATAAGCGCGTGCGATATTCGTCCCGGTGTGTACAGGCCTTAAGAAAGGTGAGAAATCAGCCCAGAACTACACGGGAGGAGCTGGTCAATGACCTGAAAAGAGCTGGGACCACCGTTTCCAAGGTTACTGTTGGTAATACACTAAGACATCATGGTTTGAAATCATGCATGGCACGGAAGTTTCCCCTGCTTAAACCAGCACATTAAAACAGCTTTTCCTGTAGCTCAAACAGTAGAGTGTGGCGCTAGCAACGCCAAGGTCATGGGTTCGATTCCCAGGGAAAGCAAGAACTGACAAAATGTAAAATGTGTACCTTAAATGCAATGTAAGTCGCTTTGGATAAAAGTGTCTGCCAAATGCATAAATGTAAATGTAAAGGCCCTTCTTAAGTTTGCCAATGACCATTTGGATGATCCAGAGGAGTCATGGGAGAAAGTCATGTGGTCAGATGAGACCAAATAGAACTTTTTGGTCATAATTCCACTAAACGTGTTTGGAGGAAGAAGAATGATGAGTACCATCTCATGAACACCATCCCTACTGTGAAGCATGGGGGTGGTAGCATCATGCTTTGGGGGTGTTTTTCTGCACATGGGACAGGGCGACTGCACTGTATTAAGGAGAGGATGACCGGGGCCATGTATTGCGAGATTTTGGGGAACAACCTCCTTCCCTCAGTTAGAGCATTGGAGATGGGTCAAGGCTGGGTCTTCCAACATGACAATGACCTGAAGCACACCGCCAGGATAACCAAGGAGTGGCTCTGTAAGAAGCATATCAAGGTTCTGGCGTGGCCTAGCCAGTCTCCAGACCTAAACCCAATAGAGAATCTTTGGAGGGAGCTCAAACTCTGTGTTTCTCAGCGACAGGCCAGAAACCTGACTGATCTAGAGAAGATCTGTGTGGAGGAGTGGGCCAAAATCCCTCCTGCAGTGTGTGCAAACCTGGTGAAAAACTACAGGTTTGACCTCTGTAATTGCAAACAAAGGCTACTGTACCAAACATTAACATTGATTTTCTCATGTGTTCAAATACTTATTTGCAGCTGTATCATACAAATAAATAGTTAAAAAATCATACATTGTGATTTCTGGATTTTTTTTTCTAGATTATGTCTCTCACAGTGGACATGCACCTACGATGACAATTTCAGACCCCTCCATGATTTCTAAGTGGGAGAACTTGCAAAATAGCAGGGTGTTCAAATACTTATTTTCCTCACTGTACCTAAGCATTGTTGCAGACCATGTACACCCTTTCATGGAAACGGTATCTGGTGTCTGTGGCTCTTTCAGCAGATAATGCGCCCTGACACAAAGCAAAAATGCTTCAGGAATGGTTTGAGGAGCAAAAAGGGGACCACAACAGCAAAAGGGGGACCAACACAATATTAGGTAAGTGGAAGGTGTAGGACCATAAAATGTTCATCCAATCATTGCATTCGGTGGAATCTTGTGCTTTCAAAGCTAGCTCACTATTGCTAGCCTCTCCGAAAATTGCCTACCATACATTTAAATAACAAATCGTGTCTCCCCAAACTGTCAGTTAATGTATGAATGATATTAATTTAAAATACGCATAGCTTACTATATAATGCATATGAAAACACATTTATAGTGTATAATAAAACCAATTGAATTTCTTACACTCGACTAACTGTTAATTAATAAATATTAATAATAATAGCCTATTAATTGAATAATTGAACATCATTCATTTGTTTTATATAACTGAAATATTTGGACATTAATTTAAATTACATTAAAGATTATTGAGAATAGGGTAAGTGCAAATGTGTGTATAAACCAAACTATCATGCTAATTGCTTATCTGTATGCTATGCTAGTATATAAGATAACTAATACAGACATAAATGGTCATTATAACGTAGTTGAAACAGCATTTATTATAACATGATTTTGAAGGAATTGTAATCAGGTCCTAAAGAGAGTACTTATCAAAAGCAATTTTAACCAATTGGATCGCTTGGGGTCCTAAAGGAGACACGATTTAAGAGGGAACCAAATGTGTCACTACAATGGACAATTTCCATAATGACCAGCATTCTACCAATGCTTTAAAGCTGCACTATGTAACTTTTCCGTCCACTAGAGGTCGCCTGTTCAAAACAAAGGCGTAGTTTGATGACGCCACGTTTGAGCGCAGAATCTTGGGTGTGGTCTTCATCTCACAGCCGGTGGAAAAGAATTGGGATAGGACTAGGGCAGAAATCATGTTCATGGATGCGATTATTAACGTTACTGTAGTATGAAGCAGAGCAGGACCGAGTGTTGTGGAGCTGAGCAAGGCCGCTGGAGCGATTGTTAATAAGATGAACGCAACACACGCCTCGCGAGCAGCGGGACTTTTATTATGCCACAGTCGCCGGCGCCACTTGCGCTTTTCCGGTCATGAGTATGAGGTAACGCAGCTCTGTTTATCATATTAGATACATCTGAGTGTGTTGAAAATGATGTTATGACGTTACTCTGTGCGTTTTCTCTGCGGCTGCTATGACACTTGTTCACACTGCAGTGAGAGTAAAGCGTTTCTGCAAAATAAAACAGAGGGGAACGCAGATATTTACATTTAGTCATTTAGCAGACGCTTTTATCCAAAGCGACTTACAAATGAGCGCAATAGAAGCAACTAGAACAGTCAAGGGCAACAGTATGCAAGTACTGTAACAAGTCTCAGTTAATCTAGCACAGAACACACAGGACAGAACTTTTTTTTAATAATTATTTTTATTTTTTATAAATTAGACAGACAGAAAATGAATAGAATGATAAGTGCTATTCTTGATTGGTCAGGTGCTGCTGGAAGATATGACGCAATTGACAGGCGACTCCCTCACACGTCCCGGTTCCTTGGTTAAAATAGCATTTTTCTCACCATTTACAAATAGTTGGAAACATTTGGGATATTGTAAGTACTCAACTGAACAAAATATATCACACTGGCCTAGTGGTTTTTTGATATTTTACTGCAAAAATGTTACATAGTGCACCTTTAAGACATGCTTTTTTAAAATACTGTATTATTTTATCTTTAAATGTATACAGTATCCTGAAAAGGGATGCTTCTTTTTAGCTTTCTTAGTTTTATTTATGCTGTTGTAGGCTATATAAACATGAAATAAATGTTATAACAAGTACAGAAGTAATTGCTCCATGAATGTAAGTCAGATTGAATGACAACGACAAATTCTAAATTCAAAAGAGGATGAATATAATGCAGAAACATCACAACACCAAAACAAAGCCATGACATGTTTTTGGTGAGTTTATAATGTAATAAATTTCATATAATGTCATTTTTTTTTATTACATCATGAGCTCAAGATTTTATTACATTTTGAGAAAATTATTACATTATGAATATGTTATTACAATAATAATGTAATACTTATTACATTATGAGTTGCTGCACAGTGATATCTAAGTTGTTTACTTTTTAATTTGTCTTCATATTAATGCCATCATTGTCTTCATTCAGGATGATTCGAGAAAATGCACGAAAACGGGATTTATCGTACGAACCAATCATATCCAGTCATAACCGATCATATCCAATCATAGCGTGACGGAGGTATTGCCTCTTCTCACGTGACTTTTCCCCATTCATTCTCAATTACCCCTCACTAACCCACCACTCACTTTAGGGAGTCTGTTAAAAGTCAATGGGCTCAGGGGAGGCAAGAGAGACGCAGCGTCTCACTGTAACTTTTCCTGTGGGTGGCGCTGTTGGACAGTGTTACATTAAAAAAAAAAAAATTATACACTTTTTAATGTCACATTTTGTAGTATTTGCATTGTTTTATTTTTGTAATATAGATTTTTTTCATACATTTTTTGTACCCTTAATTGCCTCCTCAGAGGAAACGCATATGAGAAAACAGGAAAAATTTGTAGACATGTTGAAGACTTCTTGTTTCAAGGACACGCCCACAATAGGAGGATTTCATGAATATTCCACTCAGTGGAACCAAACATTCTCCGATTGTAACACCGGCAAAAATGTCCCAGAGTGTTGTGAAAGGAGTTCAAACACCTGCTCTCTGCACATTAGACCTGGCAGACAGTTATTTTTAATGCCATATCTGTCTATTCAGATTCTTGGGAAAAACCTTCTAGTTGCAGATTTCTCAGAAATGAAATCTCTTCTCATTGAAAACAAATCTCTTCTCATTGCACTATACGATTGCAACAATAACTGTCCTTCAGAGCTGAAAACCCACACGCAGTGAGTGAACCTCAGAAATCCTGAATGTACATACACAAAGCACAAATGATCCCCGCTGCACTTAAAACCTTATATTTACTAGTTCATGATAATGTAATGCAATGTAATATAATTAGTGCTGTCAATTGATTATAAAAAAAGAACGAATCACACATTTCTTTCTGTAATTAATTGCAAAGTGAAAAATGTCACAGTTACTCTCCAAATGAATGTAGAAACAACTTAAAGACAGTATTTTTTCAATATTTGTTGTAATGATGTCTAAACTGATTATTGATTAATGATTCATTATTAGCGTTTCTTTAAATCACGAACCCCCTGCAATTCCCTCACAAACCCTGATCTAGAATATCAACTTTATCCAAGTTGCAACCTTAAAAATCAGCCGAGTCAGGCAGTGAGGCCCGCGTTAGTCGTCTCTCTCTGTCAGATGTGTGTTTACACGACCTGGACGAGCCTGAGCTCAGTGAGGCGATACTATCAGTGCATAAATATTGTTCATTCTGCAGTGATGGACTCTGCGCATCACATCGAGAGTTTAGTTTGGGCTGGATTGATGGAGGTGCCATTGGGTGTCTGTTTGTGTTCAATGATGAAACTCCAGTGTGTTTGGCACAAGCAAACCGGGGAAGCTGGTGACCGCATGAGGTCAAGCTCATCTCCACTAGTGAGGAGCAGAATTTGCTGACTTGTAAGGACAGGTCAAAATGATATCAGGTCAACCTGAAGGGAGGAGATTAGAAAAATACAGAAGATTTACATCTTGTATGAAAAATATCTGATTGTTTTTATAGTGGGCACGTTACATGAATAATGTAGGAATAGGGCCTAAAACGTTTTTTTGTTTTTTGTTTAAACACACACACACACACACACACACACACCCCTTCGGAAAATGTCAATCAGCCACATAAATAGGTAAACTAAATATTGTGTTTACTTGTGTAAATGTGTTCTTTTCATGTTACGAGGTCTGCAAGTTTGCAAAACTGTTACACTAAAAGAAAATTAAGCCCTTTTTCAAGATTTATGCACTTTAGTTGTATAGTAAAATCAAATTGGATTAAATAAACCTATTCATATTATGAATTAAGAAATGTTATATGAGTATACAATATATATATATTGTACATATATATAGTATACATTTTAATGGAACAAGGGAATCAACCATTTCGTTTATGTGATTCGTATTCATACATTTAAAAATAAAATGAATACATGTTTACATTTATGAACTAAATGGTCCATTCTCTTGTTCCATTCAAATGTATACAAAATGTTTTACCCATTTAAAATGCTTTATTCATAATATAAATAATATAAGGATTGTTAAATTCAATTGAATGGAATTTTACTATACAATTGAATTTCGTAAATCTTAAAAAAGGCAATTTTTTTTAAAAGTGCATTAAATCTAAAAACTCAGAATAAAACCCTTATTTATGTGATTTTATTTTCTAGCACTAACATTAAAATTTTATCAAAATTGTACCAACATTTATAAACGTATACATTTAAAGAAATGAAATATAAATGTCAGAACAATATCGTTGAAAATCTCTGCTTTATTAGGCTATTTCCCCTACTATATATTCTATATTAATTTTCAATTTTTCCCACACATTTCATGATAGTTTATTATATTCTACATTCTATTTTGTGTCTGTATATCCATTGGTTCTGGTGTTGATGCACTGTGATGAGGAACTAAGAAAAAACATTACATCATATATACACTATATTGCCAAAAGTTTTGGGACGCCTGCCTTCACATGGAGTTGGCCCTCCCTTTGCAGCTATAACAGCTTCAACTCTTCTGGGAAGGCTTTCCACAGGGTTTAGGAGTGTGTTTATGGGAATTTTGGACCATTCTTCTAGAAGCGCATTTGTGAGGTCAGGCACTGATGTTGGACGAGAAGGCCTGGCTCGCAGTCTCCGCTCTAATCCCAAAGGTGTTCTATCGGGTTGTGCAGGCCAGTCAAGTTCCTCCACACCAAACTTGCTCATCCAATTCTTTGTGGACCTTGCTTTGTTGCAGTCATGTTGGAACAGGAAGGGGCCATCCCCAAACTGTTCCCACAAAGTTGGGAGCATAAAATTGTCCAAAATGTCTTGATATGCGGAAGCATTAAGAGTTCCTTTCACTGGAACTAAGGGGCCAAGCCCACCCCCTGAAAAACAACCCACACTATAATCCACCCTCCACCAAACTTTACACTTGGCACAATGCAGTCAGGCAAGTACCGTTCTCCTGGCAACCTCCAAACCCAGACTAGTCCATGGGATTGCCAGACAGAGAAGCGTGACTGGTCACTCCAGAGAACACGTCTCTCTCCACTGCTCTAGAGTCCAGTGGCGGCGTGCTTTACCCCACTGCATCCCACGCTTTGCATTGCACTTGGTGATGTAAGGCTCGGATGCAGCTGCTCGGCCATGGTAACCCATTCTATGAAGCTCTCTACACACTGTTCTTGAGCTAATCTGAAGGCCACATGAAGTTTGGAGGTCTGTAGCTATTGACTCTGCAGAAAGTCAGCGACTTCTGCGCACTGTTCGCCATTGACTGTTTTACGTGGTCTACCACTTCGTGGCTGAGTTGCTGTTGTTCCCAATCTCTTCCACATTGTTATAATACCACTAAGAGTTGACCATGGAATATTTAGCGGTGAGGTAATTTCACGAATGGACTTATTGCACTGGTGGCAACCTATCACGGTACCACGCTTGAATTCACTGAGCTCCTGAGAGCGACCCATTCTTTCACAAATGTTTGTAGAAGCGTCTGCATGCCTAGTGCTTGATTTTATACACCTGTGGCCATGGACGTGATTGAACACCTGAATTCAATGATTTGGAGGGGTGTCCCAATACTTTTGACAATAGGCCTATATTGTAAATGAGACAAATAAAGCACCTATTATTTTTGACCATAATGACTTCAATATTATTTCAACAGATAAAGTCAAGATCAAGACCTCTGATTTGGGACCAGTCTGATGTGTTTAAATTAAAAAGAGCTTAAAATTCTATGTTAGATACAAACAACTTTTGTTTTGTGATGTACGTTTTAGTTCTCTATGGTTAATGCTGTGATGCTGAACAAAAAACATGACAAGACATGGTTTCACAGTTGCATAAGATTCACATTTATTTGGTTTCAAGTCCTAAAACATTCTAAACATGCTTTTATAACACATATGGGTCACATTCTTCACAGGTAGTAAAAGTCAGAGGAGCAGAAGAAGAGCTTTGTGACACGGGTTAGGAAAAGCACCTCAGACGTCACTCCTGAAAACACAAACTTCACGTAGCATGTGCGAGTGTTGATGTGGGGTTTTCAGGAGCGCGTCTGTTCCCTGAGATAATCACCCATGTTTCCAAAGCTCTCGTCTGGCTCCGTATGGTTTGCTCAAGCCCCAACATTCACCAGTGTTTCTTCCCACTGGATCAAGAATAATTCCAAAGAGAACGGTTAGAAATAAGATTGAAATAAGCTCTCTGGCTACGACAGCACTTTGATAGTCTTTCAAGAACCAATCAGGATACCCGTAACAATCAAGTGAAAGAAATCTGATTGGCTGAAAAGTGTCAAAGCATTTACATGATTACCATGGACTGACAACAAACTTGTAAACAGTTGAGAAATAATAATAAAATCGCAGAGACAAAAAAATACATTCTTCATGAAAACAATTCACAAACAGTGTTTACAACTAGGAATATAATACTGTTCATTTCACATGTTATAATTGCACTGAGAAACAGTCTTCACTGAAGAGTGAAGCAGCATCTGATGTTAATATCAGGCCATATCACACAATTCAGAAATTAATGATTATTTTGAGGCGATGACTGAATATGAACAGGTGGAAACTACACTCTTGAAATCTCTGAATTTTCCAGAATGGCATATGAAACGGACGAAGAAAAGAAAGAACAGGATCACTGGTGCTTTGAAACCAATAAATAACAATTAATACTTTGCCTCAATGAAAGCACGCTACATGATGACACACAAAAGAGGTAGTTTCAAATGAAAAATGTATAAAAAGAAACAAACGAGGACGCTTTGTAAAATACGCAAAGAAAACAAAAAGACCTAAACGGGGAGTGTGGCTCTGCTGCGAGATTCAAAACCGTTTATATCAAAAATAAGACAATTCCTGAGTTTCTTCCAGAGAACGAGGCCGATCTCTAAAACAAGCAGGTCTGACAGCAGCTCTGTTATAGCTGAAACATGACATTCACATTTCGAAAGACAATGGTGTGAGGTTGTTCCACACTATTCTAGTTTCGCAGTCTATGTCGGCGTGTTTTGGCGTTGCTACCTGTAACAAACACTTCCACCGTATCAGGAGTTTAGTCTGAGTTTAGCTGGCTCACACTCTAAAACAAAACATTCACGTTATCTACGACGTACAAAATGAAGCGAAAACAAATGAAGGGGATGGATGGATGACACGATGAATGAAACGCTTAGGATTAAGGACACGCAAAGCGGCGTACGGACAGAGCGGTAACAGTTGGTTTAGCTGCACTTGAGACGGGCCGTTACCAGGCTGAACGTGCGTCTTTGGTTTGAGCCCCTTTGTCATTGTCTGGTGCAAATATGTAAACATTACTCGACGCATATCGAACGTGTTTGGAATGTCTGAAATGATGAGCGCATCCACTGATAAAAGCCTCGGCGAAAGAAAAGAAGAATCAACGAAAATCTCCAAGGCATCGGATGGCTTGTCATAGGCGGACTAGCTAGCATCTCAGTCATGGTTTTTCCCCCGATTTGTGTTTACAGTAAAACTCATTGCATCTTACACTCAAAACCGAAACAAAACACCCTTCAAAATAACACTCCACCCTTCCCCGAACTCATAAAAAGAAAACCTCTAACAAGGACCTACAATGTCCAGGATAACACTACAAAAACTACTAAACCTACAAGTACATCGGCGCTGCGATATCTGAGAGAGATGCGAGTGAATTAGAAAAACAGTAACTTTACCCTGTTTCAAATGTGAGAAAGGAACCAGCAGCAGACCAGGCCTGAACTAGACTGTGAGGAAATCCATTTTCTCCCTTCATCGTAGTTTGAGAGTAGGGTTGCAAAGTTTCCGGAAACTTTCCAGTATTTTTGGGGAATTTTTGGGAAATTACCAGGACTTTTAGAAACTTTCCAATAATTATTTTGGAAAATTTTCAGAAACTTTAATTTTTTCAGGAAATTTACTGGAAATGTCCATGATTTTTGAAAACTTTCCATGATTTCTTTCCACAATCTTTTTGGAACTTTTCTGAAACTTTTGAAAAGTGTCTGGAAATTTACCAGAAATTTCCAGGATTTTTGGAAACTTTTGAGGATTTTTTGGGATTTTTTTTGGAAATTACCAGGACTTTTAGAAACTTTCCAATATATGTTTTTTAATTTTCAGAAACTTTATGGAAATTTACTGGAAATGTCCATGATTTTTGGAAACTTTCCATGATTTCTGTCCACAATCTTTTTGGAACTTTTCTGAAACTTTTGAAAAGTGTCTGGAAATTTACCAGAAATTTCTAGGATTTTTGGAAACTTTAAATTATTTTTTTGGAAACTTTTGGAAATTTACCGTACATTTCCAGGACTTTTAGAAACTTTCCAGGATTTTTGGAAACTTTCCATGATTTCTTTCCACAATCTTTTAGGTACTTTTCTGAAACTTTTGAAAAGTGTCTGGAAATTTACTAGAAATTTCTAGGATTTTTGGAAACTTTCCTTGATTTTTTTGGGACATTTTTGGAAACTTTTGGAAAGTTTCTGGAAATTTACCATACATTTCCAGGACTTTTAGAAACTTTCCAGGATTTTTGGAAACTTTTGAGGATTCTTTGGGAATTTTTTGGAAATTACCAGGACTTTTAGAAACTTTCCAATAATTATTTGGGGAAATTTTCAGAAACTTTATGGAAATTTACTGGAAATGTTCATTATTTTTGGAAACTTTCCATGATTTCTTTCCACAATCTTTTTGGAACTTTTCTGAAACTTTTGAAAAGTGTCTGGAAATTTACCAGAAATTTCCAGGATTTTTGGAAACTTTTGAGGATTTTTTTGGAAATTACCAGGACTTTTAGAAACTTTCCAATATGTTTTTTAATTTTCAGAAACTTTATGGAAATTTACTGGAAATGTCCATGATTTTTGGAAACTTTCCATGATTTCTTTCCACAATCTTTTAGGTACTTTTCTGAAACTTTTGAAAAGTGTCTGGAAATTTACTAGAAATTTCTAGGATTTTTGGAAACTTTCCTTGATTTTTTTTTGGACATTTTTGGAAACTTTTGGAAAGTTTCTGGAAATTGACCATACATTACCAGGACTTTTAGAAACTTTCCAATAATTATTTGGGGATATTTTCAGAAACTTTATGGAAATTTACTGGAAATGTTCATTATTTTTGGAAACTTTCCATGATTTCTTTCCACAATCTTTTTGGAACTTTTCTGAAACTAAATTTCTAGGATTTTTGAAAACTTTCCATGATTTTTTTTGTGAAAATTTTTGGAAACTTTTGGAAAGTTTCTGGAAATTTAGCAGAAATTACCAGGACTTTTAGAAACTTTCCAATACATGTTTTTTAATTTTCAGAAACTTTATGGAAATTTACTGGAAATATCCATGATTTTTGGAAACTTTCCAGGACTTCTTTCCAAGACCTTTTGGGAACTTTTCTGAAATTTTTGAAAAGTTTCGGCAAATTTACTGGACATAGCCCCTTTGCAACCCTATTTGTGAACATTGCAAAGAAATCTGATGCTAACCCTGATCATTTGAGACCATTTGGTGACTGAATCTCTCCAATGCTAAATTTCAGCTGATTAAAAAAGCCCATACCACATTTCATTGCCGGATCGAGTGCAAACCGTGTGGAGTATGCTGTTTTTAACTGTAAAAAAAAATATTTTCCTAATTAGTATTTTTGTCTTGTTTTCCAGTACAAACATTCCTAAATCAAGACACAAGCAACATGACAAATTAAGTCTTATTTCTAATCAAAACGAAGTGAATGTGATTAAAACAAGAAAAAAACTCCAATGGGCAAGTTGATTTTTCTGACCCCATTGACAGATATTTTTTTAAGCTTAAACTCGCTTCATTTTTGGTACATTTTTCAGCAAACAAGACTAAATATCCCAAGTTATTTTGCTTCTCAAGTACATGTATCTTGATTAGGGTTGGAATTTTTGGAAACTTTTGGAAAGTTTTCAGCCCCTTTGCAACCCTAATCTAAGAATGTGTAGATATTTATACTGGAAAGCTAGACAAAAATACTAATTCAGAAAAAAAAAAAAGATTCTCCCCAGAAATAAGGGTGAGCCAAGCAGGGCTTACTTCCCTCAAAATTTGCATAAAACTTTGGTCAAAACCATACAAAATAAAAGAAAGAAATCAACATAAACAATATTAACACACATATTCTGTTGTCAAGTAAAATCCTCACTTCGTCCTCAGCCTATGATTGTGAAACATACGCGTACACCTCTCTTTTGTGTAAACAATCACGCTCTCCATCGTGGCTTTGCATAGGAAGATAAAAACCACGTGTTAAGAGATTACACGACTACCGAGCGCGTGCTCGAGGACCACAGAAATGACAAGACGGCCTCAAACTCAAACGTCGACGTTAACTTCCGATCGGCCACGAAACGGAGAGATAGAGAGAGAGTACGTGAAAGGTTTTCTTCCTGAGGTAGTTTTCAATAAAACAATTCCTTTCATACTTATCTGTCCCTATCAGCACCCAAAAGAAAGTGAATAGAAGTATAAAATAAAACCAAGCAGTAGATCTAATCCGATCAGTGGTTACACGTCACATATCGCAGTTGGACTGAAGCGTGTGAAATCCACTGCGCTTTTTGTGCATTTTCATTTGAAAAGGAGCATGTGCACAGTGTGGATCAACATACATTCAGCTCTGTCTGGTAATAAATAGAGAGAAAAAACAACACTAATCTAAACAAAATGCATAAAATAGTTTCTTATCACATTCATGAGAGGAGGATGAGGAGGAGGGTGCCCCCAAATATAACACCCGCCCCCGTGCAATAAGATGGGGAGGGTGTTTTCAAGGGAGGCGGGGCTAGTTGGCAGGGGCGGTGCCCTTTGTCACACAGGGGGAGGAGCCGGTCCTGTAGTTGCTCAGACTTGACTTACAGGAGTGCAATACTGCCTTAAACAGCAGGGGGAGCTGCTCCAAAGGGATGTTGACCAACTTCCCTGAAAAACGAGTGGAGAACATCTGAGTTTTTGACTGCAATTTATACCTTGAACAATATGATGTCTCTTCTGGACTTACCTGCGATGCAGCGGATCTCTGGCAGACACATCATGATCTCGGGAAAGCGTTTGGGCTGATGAGGGTACTTGTACTCAGTGTAATCCTGACAAACGTACCAGTAACGCTTGTTCAACTGCTCCAGCTGGGTCACATTGGTCAGACCACGGATATCTAGACAAACATAAAGAAAAATAAAATCATGACGCTGGAAACATTTGAAAAACACAATGCTTTTCTATTTTATGGCATTATGATGTATCCATTATTCTCTGTATATCTGAGTGCAGTTTTCATGAAATAAGGCAGGGCTCGACATTAAGCCTTGTCATGCGCTTAAGCGTCTTTCGGACGAGTAAATCTATCATTCACTTGTCCAAGTAAAAAAGTAGCTTGTCCGGAAGAAAATGTAATACATTTGTTAAATGTATAATTTATTCTGAAGCAATGTTCTCATCAGTGATCTATCAGCTTTGGCATATTTTAAATCTGCATATTTATGAGATTTACCCTGAGGGCATTTTTTTTTACCTTTATAAAGGATTTCCCCCCCTAATCTTATTAAACATATGCTTCATCATTCATTTTAAATTCTTAAATTTAATCAATAAATTCAATTAAAATAATAAGACACTAAAAGGCTGTCACCAATCAAATTAAATAATTTACACTGAAAAAATACAACTGCATTAAAAATGATTGATTTAAATATTTGACTTTTAAACACGAAACTAAATCACCAGTAGGTGGCGGCAAGTGACCGTCTTAACTCAACCGATTCGTTCAAACGGCTGATTCATTGCAGTTGTTTATGAATGAGTGACTGAATCTTTGACTCAACTCAACAGATTCGTTCAAACGTCTGATTCATTGCAGTTGTATACAAATGGTTCAATGAATCTTTGACTCAACTCAACCAATTCGTTCAAACGGCTGATTCACTCAAAAATGAGGCAGTTATTTATAAATGAGTCATTGAATCTTTGACTCAACTGATTCGTTCAAACGGCTGATCCACTCAAGAATGAGGCAATTGTTTATGAATGAGATTCGTTCAAGATGCTGAGTCATTCTGTTATGAAACAGCACTTTTGGCACAAACGGCACAAATTGCAGTTGTTTATGAATGAGTGACTGAATCTTTGACTCAACTCAACCGATTCATTGCAGTTGTTTATGAATGAGTGACTGAATCTTTGACTCAACTCAACCGATTCGTTCAAACGGCTGATTCATTACAGTTGTACATGAATGAGTCTTTGAACCTTTGATTCAACTCAACCGATTCGTTTAAATGTCCGATTCATTGCAGTTGTATATGAATGTTTCATTGAATCTTTGACTCAACTCAACCGATTCGTTCAAACGGCTGATTCACTCAAGAATGAGGCAATTGTTTATGAATGAGATTCGTTCAAGATGCTGAGTCATTCTGTTATGAAACAGCACCTTTGGTTGTGTGAAGTTGCTTAACTGTTTCATATATTATAAATATAAAAATTCCATTTTTAACTGCAATATGTTAACTGAGTTTCTTTGTGTGTGCTGCGTTCATTTGTTTCCATTTGACTGTGCAAGCCTCAACAGTGCAACCTTGTTACCATCATTATACATTATTATCCACTACCAATCGCCACTTACAATAACTGTAATAAAATCAGAATCATTCACAAATCCACTTGTCCCAGACAAGCCTTATCGTCGAGCCCTGTAGGGTCTTTCGCATTATATTGTAAATATGAATGAATGCGTCTAAGTGGCGTTTTACCTTGGTTGAGGAAGTTGATGGCCTTCATGCAGGCGTATTCCTCATTGCTGACCTTCATCTGATGAAACTTACGGAACAGATAGATCAGCTTCTCCATCACCTCCATCCCATCCTCACTGAAACTACACACACACAATCCATCAATACACCACAGATTTCACAGCTGACCTCACAGCTATCGACAGCATTGATTGATCAGAACAATATCATGAATACCATAGCATGACATTTGTTGATGAATTTGTGCTGATGATATACACACTAGAGTAAAGCTTCTCACAAGAGCCGACATCCACATGAGAGTTTTTAATAAACCCGTTTCTGAGAAATGTTAATCTACCTTATCATCTGATTCCATATGTGCGCACATCCTGCTAGCCGTGGAGTTTATGAGCTCAATTTATGTTACTAATGAGATAATAAGAGTATGTTTGAGTGGGAGACCATATGAACGGTGGAATAATCTTATTATCTTGGTGCTAAATTACTTCATGCCACGACATATCCAGCACCTTCAGTCTTCATGACTCTGAATCTGATCGGTCTCTAGGAATCGGTCTCTGCCACTCTCTTTCACTCCCTTTGAACTCGCTCCCTAAAAGGTAGGTCGTGACCTTCAGCGTGTACCTGCCCTGTTAAAAGCGAGTGTTTCACTAGCTCAGACCTCACGCCCCGCATTTCTGCCCAGCATGCAACAGTAAATCTATCCAGGGGGTTCAGAGGTCATGTGATCACAGACTAATTTACACACAACACACACACACACACACACACACACACACACACACACACACACACACACACACACACACACACACACACACACACACACACACACACACACACACACACACACACACACACACACACACACACACACACACACACACACACACACACTCCCCTCCTCCACGTCAGCTCTAGTATTTCATTCTTCAGGCTACAGGTATATAAAGCAGGGCTCAAGAAATGGAATTAGACCAAAACCAACAAATATATTATATTTATATGTTTATAATATATTTATTTTAGATAAATGCTGTTCTTTTGAAATTATCAAAGATTCCTGTAAAAAAACTATCAATGTTTCCATTAAAAAAAATGAAGCAGCACAACTGTTTTCAACACTGATAATAATCATAAATGTTTCTTGAGCATCAAATCATCATATTAGAATGATTTCTGAAGGGTCATGTGACACTGAAGACTGGATAAGGACACTGAAAATTCACAGAAATAAATTACACTTTACTGTATATTCACATAGAAAACAGTTATTGTAAATTGTAATAAATAAAAATTTTTACTGTATTTTTGATCAAATGTGAGCATAAGATATATTTTTTTCAAAACATCAAAAAACTCTTACTGACCCCACATATGCAAACACACACAGTCACACATGCAAACACACACACACACACACACACACACACACACACACACACGCAAACACACACACGCGCAAACACACTCACACAGGCAAACACACACTTGCACATGCAAACACACACACACGCACGCACGCGCACACACACACACACACACACACACACACACACACACACACACATACTATATAGTATATTATATATATATATATATATACACACACACTTATATACATTAAAATGCTTATATATTAATATTGTGTAAAATAAGGGTTTGTTTCATTTTAATTTATTTTGTAAAAAAAATCTTTATAATTTTTTGATATACACACACATATATACATACATACACACACACTCACCTAAAGGATTATTAGGAACACCTGTTCAATTTCTCATTAATGCAATTATCTAATCAACCAATCACATGGCAGTTGCTTCAATGCATTTAGGGGTCTGGTCCTGGTCAAGACAATCTCCTGAACTCCAAACTGAATGTCAGAATGGGAAAGAAAGGTGATTTAAGCAATTTTGAGCGTGGCATGGTTGTTGGTGCCAGACGGGCCGGTCTGAGTATTTCACAATCTGCTCAGTTACTGGGATTTTCACGCACAACCATTTCTAGGGTTTACAAAGAATGGTGTGAAAAGGGAAAAACATCCAGTATGCGGCAGTCCTGTGGGCGAAAATGCCTTGTTGATGCTAGAGGTCAGAGGAGAATGGGCCGACTGATTCAAGCTGATAGAAGAGCAACTTTGACTTAAATAACCACTCGTTACAACCGAGGTATGCAGCAAAGCATTTGTGAAGCCACAACACGCACAACCTTGAGGCGGATGGGCTACAACAGCAGAAGACCCCACCGGGTACCACTCATCTCCACTACAAATAGGAAAAAGAGGCTACAATTTGCACAAGCTCACCAAAATTGGACAGTTGAAGACTGGAAAAATGTTGCCTGGTCTGATGAGTCTCGATTTCTGTTGAGACATTCAGATGGTAGAGTCAGAATTTGGCGTAAACAGAATGAGAACATGGATCCATCATGCCTTGTTACCACTGTGCAGGCTGGTGGTGGTGGCGTAATGGTGCGGGGGATGTTTTCTTGGCACACTTTAGGCCCCTTAGTGCCAATTGGGCATCGTTTAAATGCCATGGCCTACCTGAGCATTGTTTCTGACCATGTCCATCCCTTTATGACCACCATGTACCCATCCTCTGATGGCTACTTCCAGCAGGATAATGCACCATGTCACAAAGCTCGAATCATTTCAAATTGGTTTCTTGAACATGACAATGAGTTCACTGTACTAAAATGGCCCCCACAGTCACCAGATCTCAACCCAATAGAGCATCTTTGGGATGTGGTGGAACGGGAGCTTCGTGCCCTGGATGTGCATCCCACAAATCTCCATCAACTGCAAGATGCTATCCTATCAATATGGGCCAACATTTCTAAAGAATGCTTTCAGCATCTTGTTGATAGTGTATATTATATATAACAAATAATATTTTAAAAATTCTATTAAACTTTTCACTCAAATTGTTAATGAATCTATAATTGAGAAAAAAAATATTGAAAAAGTTGTGGGGAAAAAATATGAATGTTGTAAAAACGCTTTTCAAATAGTTTCTCACAAACATACACTGGGAATCAACACAATTTCTGAGGCGATGAAGAAATACAGGCAGAGACATGAGATGAAAACGTGTGTTTTCCTCAGCCATTCTCCCACACAGAGAAGCCTGAGCGTATCTTAAGCATGGAGGACAGCCTAAACAAGCCCTACAGTCACACAAGAGCAGGAGGAGCTATTCCTCAAATCATAGCAAGAGCTGGGAATTAGACATGAGAAGTGTGCTCCTCACCTCTGCAGCTCTTCGTCTGACGGGGTGTATTTGTCAGTGACGCCGGCGAGGTCACAGAGCACCTGAGCGCTGTAGACCGTCAGACAGGCCAGCAGGATGAGCTCCTGCCAGGTGGCGCTCAGGAGCCGTGTGTAGTCCTCGATGGACAGCTCGCAGAAGAACGGAAGCTTCTTGATCCAGGAGATCTGTCTGAAGAGAAGCTCATCTGCCAGCCGGCACAGCAGTGCGAACAGCTCCACTTGAGTGACCCGATACCTGCGCACCAGAGATCAAGAGTGAGGCACGCCATCTGGATGTGGACACTTTACAAACATAAATGCTTTACAAGGGGTGACGGTGCACTGCACTTGGCTGTTGAAGGATGCGGCGTCTACATTTGAAATCGTTTCAAAGCTCTCTCCGTCCACACCGAAATCATCAATGTGTAAAATGCAAAGGCCGTTGAAATGATACGAGAGACCAGACAAAGTTCTCACAATATTCTTCTAGCACGATCATTTAATTAACAAAATATCCCACCGCTCACTGGTGTGTTCGGGAGGCACTCAATCGCCACGCCACGTCTGGTCTAAAACACATTCGTCTCATGTTTTGATGCAGGACAGAAATTAAGTACATTTAAGAGTACATATGTTCTAAAAACGTTTTCCTATTGTTCCCATTAAGGACATTACGAAAATGTTCTCTGAACATTCAAAACGTCCATGTTACTAGCATGCTTTAACATGTTTGCTAACAATATTGAACATAGGCATGTGCCGGTATCAAATTTTCGTGTTGCGATGAATTGCCAAAGCTTTTATCGCGGTATACGGTATTATCACAATATTGAAATTCGTTGCAAAAAAAGTGTTGTCATACTATGACAGCTTTAATAAATTTCGTATAACAAAAAGAACCAAACATTTAAATACATTAAAGCAATACACAAAAATGTATAAAGTAAACAAATATTTAAAACAGATTAAAGTGCTAAAGAATTATAAAGAACAATAGGTAACACTTTACAATAATGTCTCACCAGTTAATGCATTAACATTAACAAATAGCTACATTTTTACAGTTATTATTCTTTGATAATGTTAGTTTAAAAAGCAGCTGTTAGTTAGTGTTAGCTCGGGTCCATTAAATAATACAGTTACAACTTTTGATATTAATAATGTGTTATTAAATGCTGAAATTTACATTTAACTAAGATTAATACACGTTTTAGAAGTATTTTTCATTGTCAGTTGTGATAGAGCCTTATTGTAAAGTGTGCGACTGAATAACAATCAGAACATATTCAAAAAATATCTAGGGCATGTCATTGAGTCCAGATTAAAATATAAAATGTTTAAGTTTGAAAATGAATAGCCTTAAGTCTTTAAGTATTAAGTATTTGGTTATGTGATGAGATTACGAGGATTATCCTACCGGGGAAACGGCTGCATTTCTGCTGTTCCGTCAGCGCCCTCTGCTGTCAGAGAGTGCACTCGTTCCGCAATGTGCTCGGCTCGTTGGGTTTTGTTTACATCGGTGCACTTTCCTCTTTGACGTATTGTTCATTTTAAACGGTTGATGGGTAAGGTATTCTTAAAATGCATTCTAAAAATCTGAATAATTCCTAAGAAATAATTATTCACAGTATTTTGAAGTGCCAACAATATTGTGCATGTTCATTATTGTGGTATATCCTATTACTGTTTACCGGCACATGTCTAATTGAACACATTGCTAACATGTTGTTAGCATGATTTAACAAGATTTAACACAGTGCTAACCTGTTGCTAGCTGATTAGCATGTTGCTAGCATGAGTTGGCATTTGCTAACATGGTTTAACACATCGCTAGCATGATTGAACACATTGCAAGCATGTTGCTAGCATGATTAGCATGTTGCTACAATGATTTAACACGTTGTTAACATGGTTAACATATTGCTAGCCTGCTTTAGCATATTGTTACATGATTAACACACTGTTAGCATGATTTAGCATGCTCCTAACATGATTTAACAAGTTTGCTAACAAGATTTAACACATTGTTAGCATTTTGCAAGCATGATTTGGCACATTGTTAACATGGTTTAACATGATGCTAACAGGATTTTGCATGTTGCTACAATGATTTAACACGTTGCTAACATGGTTAACACATTGCTATCCTGATTTAACATATTGTTACATGATAAACACGTTGTTAGCATGATATAGCATGTTACTAGCATGAATTAGCATGCTCCTAACATTATTTAACAAGTTTTCTAACAAGATTTAACACATTGTTAGTATTTTACTAGCACATTGTTAACATGGTTTAACATGATGCTAGCAGGATTTAGCATGTTGCTAGCATGATTTAACATGTTGCAAGCATGATTTAACTTATTGCGAACATGGTTTAACACATTGCTAGAATGATTTAACATACTGTTAAATGATTAACACAGTGATCAGGTAACACATGAGTAATTAGTGATGCATTTTATGACTTTATTCAGAGTAAAAAATATGACTGATTACGTCTCAGACACACGCACAATAATGTTCTTTATCATTTGTAAGTAGTTAATAGTTATTAGTGATGCCAATCTCCTTCAGTAATTATTGATTACCTAATAAGGAACCATCTCCTAAATGTGATATTATTTACTGATTAGTTAAGCTTGTTTCTATATTAGTTAATAGTAGTAGCTGAAGTGTTAATGTAGTACTACTCAATAGTCCTGCATTACTTCCTGCATAGTTACTTATTATTGACAAACCATTACTCTAAAGTGTTACCAAAGAAAGGTTCCATTAACAATGTATAGATAATGTTTTGAGAACATTATTAAAGACCAGATAACTTTGAACAAATATTTTATTAATGTTACTTCCCGGCTAGAAATTTTAAGTTCAAGGGTCAAGGGTGTCGCCTAGTAACGTTCCCAGAAGGTTCTGAGACGGTCATTATGTGGAGTTATTTTAAGTGTTGGGGGACGTTATTTGGCGGATCTTCAGGGAACATTCAGGGTATTCTGGGAATGTTTAGGGGACCATGTTAGGACGTTCCCTCTAGGTCTATACACTACATTCCCATAACGTTTGCAGGACCTTTAGGGGACCAACCTAGAATCTTATTTTTTGGTCCTATTTAGGTTCTTCCATCACGTTTACTGAATGCTTTCAGAACATGTTTGACTGAATCTATGTACAATGGACTGCTTTGCAAATGAGGGTCAGAAAGTTGCTTCTCGAAGATGGATCAATACCAACTCTTCGTGATCCAACTTCATATCCAGAACACGCAAGTAACACTTTATAATGTGTGTATTTGCAAATGGCCTTTCTGAATGTGCTAATGTGGCTAAAGCTACCATTGTCTCTTATTGTATTCACAGAGACCAGAGCTTGTTATTTTAAGCCCAAAAATGCTCACCGCCTGTATAATTCAAAAGCGCACAGCTGTGAACACAGTCAGAGGCAATGGTAACTTTAGCCACATTAGCCGTCAGCGTCCTAATCAGCACATTCACAAAGGCAGTTTACGTACATTCACAAATATAACGTACATGTTCTGAATATGAAGTTGGACAAACAGTTGGTATTGATCCATCTTTGAGAAGCAACTTCCAAATCCTGCATTTTACTGACCCTCATTTGCAAAGCAGTCCAGTGTACATTGATTCACTCAAACATGTAGGTCCTAATTGGACCAAAACATAACATTCTAGGTTGGTCCCCTAAAGGTCCTGCAAACAAAATGTAGTGTAGAGACTGAGCACTGAACAAGACATGAATGAGACGTTCCGTTATGAGATGTTCTGATGAATGAGATATTCTGTTAACATCCCAAATGTCCTCTTTGTAACGTTGTCATGTGAGCATAAAAAAACCCCAAAATGGAATGTCCCTCTAAAGTCATATCAGGAACCTTAAACTGCAGCACTTTCATAACTAAAAGGTTCTAAAAAGGTATTTTTGTCACCTTAATAGAATGTCGCGCAAGGTCGTGAGAATGTCCCCTTCTACACGGGTAGAAGAACGTTTGTTCATAACAGCCGAACTAATATTCTGTTAATTGGGCAGGCACATACCGGTATAACCACAGATATATCGATCAGTACAGTATGACTAAACGTTCGTCATCATTTTCAAATACGGTAATTTTTACAGTCTGCACTACAATGCAAAAGCTGTGTTTTAAAATGTATCCAAAAAGCTCTGTTCTCGCCGGACGAAAACGGCGTGTCAGTGTAGACGGAAGGCCAAACAGATGTGTTTTCAGATGCATCCGGATGAATGTAGGCGCAGCCTGAATGAGGTGTTTACCCGTCCTCGATGAGCATGGGTGTGCCCAGCGGGGCCAGTTCCTCTGCTGCCACCAGCTGGCTGATGAGCGTATGGCTCTGGGGGTACAGACTGCGCGGCTGGGCGGCGTATCCGAACAGGTGAGGCAGGAACTGGTAGTGCTGGGCCATTGCATTGCCAATGTACTGTTCCCTCAGAGCAGCGGTGTAGCCATTCAGCTCCACAGAGCGGCTGCGTGAGACAGGATGGAAGACGAGTATACTTTACACATGCACAGCAGGTTTATTTCAATACATCTGAGGTGAATGCAAAGGAATCCAGTCTTTCGTGTTCATTGCAGCTGAAGGCTTTTGAATTATTCCTACGGAGCAGGGAATACTCACTTGGATGAGAGTGTGGATACGGGCGATGGCTGATTCCCGTCGGAGACGCCGTTGCCGGGAGAACTGTGGTCACTGTCGCCATTGTTTCCCCAAGTGTGTTCCGGCATGTTAGCTTCATCCTTAAACTCCTGTCCGGACATAATCCGTTCGATCTCCTCATCGGAAATCTGTGCAAAGAGAAATAAGTTGATATCAATTTCAAAACGGTACAAAGTATAATGTGTCATTCATCAAATTTGGAATCCACACTATCCGGAGTTTGGCGTGAGAATGAAAGATTTCCCCACACAGATTTCACAACGGGTTCAAGTTGGTCATGTATATTTGGAAATTTTATTCAAATCTGAAATTAAGTCATTCATTAAGGCTAAAGGTTTAGCCACATTTGTCGTTGTTTAGTGAATGTTTGGGAGCCAAATTTCACACAAGAGTTGCACGTAGATTTTGCAATGGCTTCAAGTTGGTTACGTGGATACTCTCTTAGCGCAAGTCGACTCGCATACCGCTGACCGCTGGAAGCTAGTTATTTTAGTCTATAAAGTTTTAAATATGGATATTTTTCTTACACAAACATGCCACTTTGCTTCAGAAGGCCTTTATTAACCCCCCGGAGCCGTGTGGAGCAGTTATATAATGGATAGATGCACTTTTACGGACTTAAAAAACGACACAGCCATTCACTGCCATTATAAAGCTTTGAAGAGCCAGGACATTTTTAATATAACTCCAATTTTATTGGTCTGAAAGAAGAATGTCATATACACCTAGAATGACTTGAGGGCGAGTAAATCATGGGCTAATTTTAATTTTTGGGCGAACTAACCCTTTAAGACTAAAGGTGAGGTCACATGTACAGTTGTTCAGAAAATGTTTGCATGTAAAATAATTTCAATTGGAAATTCCAACTGGAACTTTGCGTTAAGGTGAAAGATTTCTCTACGCAGATTTTGCAACAGGATCAAGTTTGTTCGCACAGATTTTTTTGTCAGTTTTATTTTAGACATTTTTTAGACATTTTATTTTTATATACAGACGAGCAGATGAGCCAAGAATATGAACGCAACATGTTTTCTTTATAATGGGTTTCGATGGGAAAAATATGCTTAACGAGAAACCTTGTGTTGCACTAATTTCCTGTACAAAGTATGCAACATCAAAAAGGTGTATATTGAATTTGGTATTTTAGTATCACTGTCTTACTGCATTAATACTGACTACAAACCTGGTAAAAAATGACTGGAGGGCAATGGAGGAATGCAATGCTTTGCCCTTCAGGTGGGCGTTCCTATAAGGATATGACGTCACGGGAAAACTATGAATACACTTGAATATTTCAATTCAAGGTTTTGCCCTCCAAGACATACAGTGAGGAAAATAAGTATTTGAACACCCTGCTATTTTGCAAGTTCTCCCACTTAGAAATCATGGAGGGGTCTGAAATTGTCATCGTAGGTGCATGTCCACTGTGAGAGACATAATCTAAAAAAAAAATAATCCAGAAATCACAATGTATGATTTTTTTAACTATTTATTTGAATGATACAGCTGCAAATAAGTATTTGAACACCTGAGAAAATCAATGTTAATATTTGGTACAGTAGCCTTTGTTTGCAATTACAGAGGTCAAACGTTTCCTGTAGTTTTTCAGCAGGTTTGCACACACTGTAGGAGGGATTTTGGCCCACTCCTCCACACAGATCTTCTCTAGATCAGTCAGGTTTCTGGCCTGTCGCTGAGAAACACAGAGTTTGAGCTCCCTCCAAAGATTCTCTATTGGGTTTAGGTCTGGAGACTGGCTAGGCCACGCCAGAACCTTGATATGCTTCTTACAGAGCCACTCCTTGGTTATCCTGGCTGTGTGCTTCGGGTCATTGTCATGTTGGAAGACCCAGCCTCGACCCATCTTCAATGCTCTAACTGAGGGAAGGAGGTTGTTCCCCAAAATCTCTCAATACATGGCCCCGGTCATCCTCTCCTTAATACAGTGCAGTCGCCCTGTCCCATGTGCAGAAAAACACCCCCAAAGCATGATGCTACCACCCCCATGCTTCACAGTAGGGATGGTGTTCTTGGGATGGTACTCATCATTCTTCTTCCTCCAAACACGTTTAGTGGAATTATGACCAAAAAGTTATATTTTGGTCTCATCTGACCACATGACTTTCTCCCATGACTCCTCTGGATCATCCAAATGGTCATTGGCAAACTTAAGACGGACCTTGACATGTGCTGGTTTAAGCAGGGGAACCTTCCGTGCCATGCATGATTTCAAACCATGACGTCTTCGTGTATTACCAACAGTAACCTTGGAAACGGTGGTCCCAGCTCTTTTCAGGTCATTGACCAGCTCCTCCCGTGTAGTTCTGGGCTGATTTCTCACCTTTCTTAGGATCATTGAGACCCCACGAGGTGAGATCTTGCATGGAGCCCCAGTCCGAGGGAGATTGACAGTCATGTTTAGCTTCTTCCATTTTCTAATGATTGCTCCAACAGTGGACCTTTTTTCACCAAGCTGCTTGGCAATTTCCCCATAGCCCTTTCCAGCCTTGTGGAGGTGTACAATTTTGTCTCTAGTGTCTTTGGACAGCTCTTTGGTCTTGGCCATGTTAGTAGTTGGATTCTTACTAATTGTATGGGGTGGACAGGTGTCTTTATGCAGCTAACGACCTCAAATAGGTGCATCTAAATTAGGATAATAAATGGAGTGGAGGTGGACATTTTAAAGGCAGACTAACAGGTCTTTGAGGGTCAGAATTCTGGCTGATAGACAGGTGTTCAAATACTTATTTGCAGCTGTATCATACAAATAAATAGTTAAAAAATCATATATTGTGATTTCTAAAAAATTTTTTTTAGATTATGTCTCTCACAGTGGACATGCACCTACGATGACAATTTCAGACCCCTCCATGATTTCCAAGTGGGAGAACTTGCAAAATAGCAGGGTGTTCAAATACTTATTTTCCTCACTGTAATTATAGCATAATTTCACAAAACAAAAGTCAGACCATTCTGTTTTAAAACATACAATCTTGAAATCTTGAAATTATACAATCTAATTTAAATTTAATAAAAAAAATATCTGCTCATGCTACATGTGCGTAACATCTTTTCATCCGGCCCTCAACCTAAAATGAGTTTGACACCCCTGTCTTAATGTAAACAGTTGAGAAATAAAACACTTGTGTATCAGTGTATACATAGTTTTCACGTAATGTCACATCCTTATAGGTACGCCCACCTGGAGGGCAAAATACGTTTTTCCTCCATTGCCCACCAGTCATTTTTACCAGGTCAGTATTCATGCTTGCCTGGATGCCAGCTAAACTTAGCCCCGCCCACAACATTTGAGCTCGGGCAGTTCAGTCTGGACTTGATGCGTAGAGGAGTAATTATGTAGTAATTATAATTCTCCGGAAAAAAAATGGCGGGTAGAATGTGTTATTTTGGAAGGTTTGCATGCTAAAATGCGCATTCCTGGGTCTACATATCACATATTTGGGGTCACTTCAACCCGCGGACATGGAAAACAACCCGCGGTTTTGGCAACACAGTGCAGTTAAGTTCTGTTGACATTTGACAACTGACGTTATGCGTCGCTCAGTTGCTCTGATTGGTTGTAGGTCTATCCAATTGAGGTCTTTCCTGGTTCGGTTGAAACACACCCCATAATCACAGCCCAATGGAGCAGTATCAGACTCATATTCTGACTAGAATTGAGTATGACAACGTCAGGCTATATTAATGCAGTGATATTAAAATACCAAATTCAATATACACCTTATTGATGATGCATACTTTGTAGAGGAAAGCAGATGAAAACAGAATATTAATGCAACACAAGGTTTCTCGTTAAGCGCATTTTCCCATCAAAACCCATTATAAAGAAATCGCGTTGCGTTCATATTCTTGGCTCATCTGCTCGTCTGTATATAGATGCATCATCAAAAAGGTGTAAACTGAATTTGATCTTTTGATCTATTAATTGCCTAATAAACCTGGCATTGTGTATTATGACTCTTTTAATTTCTTTGTTCCCTTTTCTTCTTCTAAATGCTACAAACATTCATTAATTAATTTATTATATATATATATATATATATATATATATATATATACATATACATACATACACATACAAATAATTGTTGTTGTTATTATTATTATAATTATTATTTGCCTATTGTTGTATTTAGGCTACATGCATTTAGAAGAAGAAAAGGGAACAAAGAAATTAAAAGTCAGTCATAATACACAATGCCAGGTTTATTAGGAAATAATAATAAAGTGCTAAGATTATTACAGTTAAACAAGATTTTGACACACATAATTCTTATTAAATTGTTGTATTCCGCCACCCGTTTATAGAGAATCACTGCAGTTAATATAATTTGATGAATAATACACAATAAAACAATAAGATTCGTTAACACGTAGGCTACCTGGGAGTTTGCTCTTCTTCTTCTAAAATGAATCCGTGAGTAAAGTTTTTACAAACCCGTGCGCACGTATTATGAATTTGTGGGAACGGATTTAAAAACCGAGGGTACGGCTTGCAAAATCTGAGCGCAAGGATTGGAAATCCGTGGGCATGATTTGTTAAACTGAGGGAACAGTTTAAGAATTCGTGATCACGGTTTATAAACTGAGGGAACGGATTGCAAAACCGTCGGCACGGATTGTTTTTTTTCTCCTATAGGTGACCTGCCGGGCTCCGTACTATATGGACTTGTTCACATATTTTTTGTTTTAAGATGGAAATTTGACAGGCTTGTGCTGCAGTTCTATGGAGTTCTGCCCTCCAAGGCTCCGCGACAGTCACGTGACTGAAAACTATGAATAGACATGAAGCCTTATTATCGCTCTTAATGCGAATACGACAGAAAGAGACAAACCAGCGTTTAAGTCAAGGCCGTGCACTAAAAAAATCCCAATTGATGAGTTCAAGCCATGTTAAGTGTGTTTTATTTTGTTGTCATTGTGTGTTGCAGAGGCAATTAGGCCGAGTCAATAAGAGGCGTTCTGTAGTGCTGGGATCAGGTGCAACAAGAGTGCTCTATGGACTAGCTACGCCTTTATACACGCTTTTTCCTGTCAAATACACGCACAACAAATAAGGCTTAAACTCACTGAATGGAGCCTGAAGCCTCATAATCAGAATGATGTCGGAGAAATACGAGGCAAAGTAACATCTAAAATAACACAGACCTCCATAGCAATGGCCAGGCTTTGGATTATTACGCATGTCGAGGGTCACAAAACAACATATTCCCTCGTATGAGAATCAAAAACATTAAGCTATAGCGCTGGCATTCACATCCACATTCACGTGAATGTAGAAAAGCTGCTAAACACAATGATTTTATGAGGTCAGCTGATAACGAATGAGAAGAACGACAAGGCAATCTATTCACCGGAGCTCTGGCCTTGAGAACAGCGACTCCTCTAATGAAATTAACATCTTTAAATTACCCAGAGGTCACTGCGAAAACTCGTTAGCCAAACGAATCAGCTCTGTTTCCTCAACTCACGACCGGAGAGGGCATGAACGCTTGCGGCACGGCTGCGTTAACACACGGCGGACACGAGAGAAACTCTGGAGGAATGGCAGGGCAGGGACGGATCATTCGTTTGTGACTGATGAAGAGAAAGTATAGAAGCGCTAAAGAACAGAGAGATCATCAGATAGGAAAAATCGATTTGTTTTGAGAGAAAAGTATGTGTGTGTGTGTGTAAAGTGGGTACCTGCACAGGCCCGATGCTTTTGTTCCTGCCTCCCGGCATGCCATCTTCTCTGATTGCTGCAAAACACAAAACCAAATGGTGAACTGAATGTACATTTAAAAAGAATTTTACCTACGAAATTCTGAAATGCTTCGCCTCTTTTCAACATCATTCAAAGAGGTTTGTGTGTCTCTCATGTAGACCATTTGAAAAACAAAAGCGCCATGCTTTCAACAATGCAAAAGCTTTGGTGAAGAACGGCAGACATTACAAAACCAGAATCTAAAGGTGATGATAAACAAGGCAACTTTTTGAGCAATTTGAGCTTTTATAAGGGATGGATGCACTTTTTTGGGCTTCAAATTTTGGACTGCCATTATAAAGCTTGGAAGAGCCAGGACATTTTTTAATATAACTCTTGAGTTCGTCTGAAAGAAGAAAGTCAGATACACATAGGATGACTTGAGGATGAGTAAATCATGGGCTAATTTTAATTTTTGGGTCAACTATCCCTTTACGAGAACTAGTCCATTGCCCTAATTATTGTCCTGTGTCTCACCTGGTTTCCCGTTGACGGCCACATTGGCCCGTCACCTTAAGCCCAAGTAAAGCTGAAGATGAATTGGTAATGCGGCTCGTTCTTTGGCTTTCTAAAATCAATGTTTCAGATCTAACATTCCTCACATAATATAAAAAAGCAATACGTCTTAAAGGTAGGCAACGTCAGGAAGGCTAGCAATAGCACGTACACTGTAAACCCTAACACTCAAAATAATGAATTGGTTTGAGTAGAGCCAACTCAAATTAAACAAATTAGTTCAAACAAATGAATTTTTATGAGTATTTAGAACTTTATTTTCTTTTGATTTCTTAAAACTAACACATTTTAAGTAAACGGAACTGTTTTATGCCCTTGTTTCTTTTAATTTAGACTGAAACTGGGCTAGGATTTCTCCCAGCATGCTATGCCATGACATAAAAGGGAGAGTAAATGCTAAAATTAAGTGTTAAGGCCTGTTCACACCGGGACGATTTTCACGCGCGTTTATCGCCGACGTTTAACGCCTCGTGACTAAACAATGGGCGCCAATGTGAGTGTTCACACCGACGCGTAAAACGTCAGGCGTAAAAGCGTCATTTGTAAAAAAACGCCTCGGGTTCGTTTTTTTTTTTTTGACGCGGCGCGTTAAAAACTGGCCGACCAATCAGATCGGCGCTTTTGTTCACGTGCCTGGAGCTGCTGAAGTTACAGTAAAACACGACTTGGTGGCGCTCAAGCACAAAACGGTCTAGCTGAGCACACATTGGCGAAGAAGACAATGCAACGAGGAAAGATGAACGTCGAGCTGCTGGTCTCGTTGGTGTCTGAACACAGAGAATTGTTTGACAAACGCCACAGTGACTAGTATGTGAGAAAGTTATGTGTGTTTCGGCTAACATGTAAATACTCTCTCTCTTCTTCTTCTTCTTCTGTGTGACAAGGGATGCAGCGAGCGCAGCGCCACCTTGTGTACCGGGCTATTTCTGTTTTTCAATAAGCTAATGTCAGGGAATGAAATTGCACGTTCACTCGGCGCATCGCGAGTGAAAATCGCTTGGGTGTGAACACTCAAGACGCGCCGAAAAACGTCACGAAAAACGCTGGCGATAAATGCGTGCGATATTCGTCCCGGTGTGTACAGGCCTTTATATTATGTTTTTTTTTTTGTGCAAGATTAACATTAAGTGGGATATTAAGTAGTATTTAATGCTTTGTTAGGTTAGTTTAAAAGAGTTTCTGTTATGTTAGGTTTAAGTTTTGTAGGGTTTCCATCATGTGACGAGTGGAGCATAAGCTTAGTTTGAGAACAGATTTATGTTAAAGGAACATGCCGACTTTTTGGGACTTTAGCTTATTCACTGTATCCCCCAGAGTTAGATAAGTCCATACATACCATTCTCATCTCCGTGCGTGCCATAACTCTGTCTGACGCACCCACCGCTAGCCTAGCTTAGCACAAAGACTGGAGGTATATGGCTCCAGCTAGCCTACTGCTCAATAAGATTCAATACAAAATAAC
This sequence comes from Romanogobio albipinnatus, assembly GCA_023566225.1. NCBI lineage: Eukaryota > Metazoa > Chordata > Actinopteri > Cypriniformes > Gobionidae > Romanogobio > Romanogobio albipinnatus. Next base: position 5,896,137 of record CM042253.1, on the reverse strand, counting down.
GCCAACATTTTACTATTTACATGTTGTGATGTGTATAGTTACATCATTTGACCGTCTAGACCGATATGGCTAGGAACTATTCTCTCATTCCTGCGTAATAATCAAGGAACTTTGTTGGCGTACGTTGAGTGCAGCAGCGCAATAAGATTACGCAGAGCCTGAAAATAGGCTAACTTCCATCAACATAACCAACGTGACAACCTGCTTGCACAGACAGCGTGCTGGGGACTATTTTCAGGCGCTGCGCAATATCATTGCGCCGCTGCACTCATGGTACGGCAGCAAAGTTAAATGATTACTACGCAGGAATGAGAGTATAGTTCCTAGCCATATCGGTCTAGAAAATCACAACTTTTCATTTCCGTCAGTCTTCGTACACGATGTAACTATACACATCACAACATTTAAATAGGAAAATGTTGGTGTTATTTTGTCAGTTATTGAGCAGTAGGCTAGCTGGAGCCATTTACCTCCCATCTTTGTGCTAAGCTAGGCTAGCGGTGGGTGCGTCAGACACGAACGCACGGTATGTATCCAACTCTGGGGGATACGGTGAATAAGCTAAGGTCCCAAAATGTCGCCGTGTTCCTTTAAATGTATTATATTGTTGTCCTCATTCAGCAAGTGCTATGCTATGCTAATTCTACCAAAGCATTGTGTTACCAATTAGAAAGGTGGCATTCATTGAATTAGCTAGTTAAAGCTAGTCAAGTTTCCACTACTAAATATAAAGTTGATCGTTTTTATTTAAATATATGAATTAGCTTACTCAAATATTTCAAGTTCAGAGCAATTCAAATGTATGATTACAAAATAAAAATCTGCATGCTCTGCTTACTTAAACTTTAAATGTCTTAACTTAAAATTGCCTATTTTTTTTTTAGTTTTGCCAACTTATTGGGGTTCACAGTGTGTATTTGAATGGCATGTGCCACTGAATGTTGTGTAAAACCAGTGCTGTACGTTATTGATCACCTATTCTAGGAAACACACAACATAAATCTATCATGGATCAATACCGCATTACAGTCGCATCCGTTACGGTAAACCAGTAGGTAACACTGGCCAGCGCAAGATAAACAACAAATTACCACAGTTGAGGAAGATCCACAATTTTTTTTTTTAAATCAAAGCCTGATATTGATCTAAATAAATATAGTTATAATTGAAGTGTTTAGAGGCTCTCATGGAATTCTGTAATAAGAAATAAAACCATTTCTAACACCGTGAACATGCATTCTTTCTGGAGATGCATGAATGTTTTGATCAAGTATTTGACTTGCTGTAGACACATTATAACAGACATCCAGTTTAATATAATATCTCCAGACCTACATTATCTGCAATGTGAAGAGCCAGTCTCAAGGTCCAGAACTTCAGAACTATGTAATATGTACACTATGTACTATATAAATAGAGTTTAATTTGATGAGGTCAAAACCGTGGCTCATCCAATTAGATTTAAGTGGCTAAATTGTTTTTTTAAAAAAAACTTTAATTAATGGACAAAACTTCTCTTCCCTTGTGAAAAAAGCGTGCTAAATTATATTGAATGTTCAAGTGTAGTGCACTTCAAAGCTTAGAAGTATATTTGAAACAACTGTACTTACAGATAATATAATATTACTGAATTACAAGGCCACTTAAGTGCACTTCAAGAGAGTTCACTTTCAGAACTGTTAAGTACACTTTTAAACACTTTATTTTAAGGTGTCCTGTGTTACAGTGTAATTATATATTTGAGTACTGAGTAATATTAATTAACTACATATACTTACTATAGGGTTAGGGTTTGGTTGAGGTTTAGTTGAGTGTAATTATGCATAATTTACTGTTATTACTATGGTTAAATACATGTAACATATGTAACAAGGACACTGTAAAATAAAGTGTTACCAAATAAAATGTAACTCAAAACACCTGTGCTGTTGTTAATGTGGGATGCGGGTCAGGTTAGGACAGGTTTAGTGGTATGGGTAGGTTTAAGGGTCGTTAAGGGGTCAACAGTGTAATTACAGATTACATCATGCAGGTACATTTTACTGTGAGGAAAATAAGTATTTGAACACCCTGCTATTTTGCAAGTTCTCCCACTTAGAAATCATGGAGGGGTCTGAAATTGTCATCGTAGGTGCATGTCCACTGTGAGAGACATAATCTAAAAAAAAAAAAAATCCAGAAATCACAATGTATGATTTTGTAACTATTTATTTGTATGATACAGCGGCAAATAAGTATTTGAACACCTGAGAAAATCAATGTTAATATTTGGTACAGTAGCCTTTGTTTGCAATTACAGAGGTCAAACGTTTCCTGTAGTTTTTCACCAGGTTTGCACACACTGCAGGAGGGATTTTGGCCCACTCCTCCACACAGATCTTCTCTAGATCAGTCAGGTTTCTGGCCTGTTGCTGAGAAACACAGAGTTTGAGCTCCCTCCAAAGATTCTCTATTGGGTTTAGGTCTGGAGACTGGCTAGGCCACGCCAGAACCTTGATATGCTTCTTACAGAGCCACTCCTTGGTTATTCCGGCTGTGTGCTTCGGGTCATTGTCATGTTGGAAGACCCAGCCTCGACCCATCTTCAATGCTCTAACTGAGGGAAGGAGGTTGTTCCCCAAAAAGCTCTTTGGTCTTGGCCATATTAGTAGTTGGATTCTTAATGATCGTATGGGGTGGACAGGTGTCTTTATGCAGCTAACGACCTCAAACAGGTGCATCTTTTAGGATAATAAATGGAGTGGAGGTGGACATTTTAAAGGCAGACTAACAGGTCTTTGAGGGTCAGAATTCTTTTTTTGATTATGTCTCTCACAGTGGACATGCACCTATGAAGACAATTTCAGACCCCTCCATGATTTCCAAGTGGGAGAACTTGCAAAATAGCAGGGTGTTCAAATACTTATTTCCCTCACTGTATATGTACAGTAGTGGCCAAAAGTGATGTCTGGAGGGGACATGTGTTATTAATGACTTCACTAGTTCAATTAAACCATCAAAATATAAGTCAGATATTTTATAAATATATAATTACACTGTAACAATGACACCTTAAAATAAAGTGGAATCAAATATTAAAAAATAAATAAATAAAAATAATATATATATATATATTTTTTTTTTATATTTGATTCCACTTTATTTTAAGGTGTCATTGTTACAGTGTAATTATATATTTAAGTACTGAGTAACTACATGTACTTACTATAGGGTTAGGATGAGAGTGGTTTTGGGTTAGTTGCATGTAATTATGCATAATTTATAGTTATTACTATAGTAACTGCATGTTACATGTGCAACAATGACACTGTAAAATAAAGTGTTACCAAATGCACTTTGTAATTCAAAATTAAAATTTTACTTTAAAGTACATTCGAAATCACTTTAAAGCAGCACACATTTTGATGTGTTGACTGACATACTAAAGCACATGTGAAGCACTTGACTATATTTTTAAATGTATTATCATTCAATATTACAATTAAAGGTGCACTATGTAACTATGTCACCTATGCACTTTGGTCCCTTTCTAGTTGCCAGTTATGTACCCTCTCCTTTGTTTGGATGTTTTATGCTGTCTATATGTTTTATGTCTGTCTATGCAGCAGTACCCTGTCTCTAAACCAAATTTCTCCCAAGGGAGACGAATAAATGAACTTGACTTGACTTGAACTTTTCCGTCCGCTTGAAGTCGCCTATTCAAAATAAAGGCGTAGTTTGATGACGCCAAGTTTGAGCGCAGAATCTTGGGACATGTGGTATCTACCTCACAGCTGGTGGAGAAGAATTGGGATAGGACTAGGGCAGAAATCATGTTCATGGATGCGATTATTAACGTTACTGTAGTATGAAGCAGAGCAGGAAAGAGTGTTGTGGAGCTGAGCAAGGCCGCTGGAGCGATTGTTAATAAGATGAACGCAACACACGCCTCGCGAGCAGCGGGACTTTTATTATGCCACAGTCGCCAGCACCATTTCTGCTTTTCCGGTCATGAGTATGAGGTAACGCAGCTCTGTTTATCATATTAGATACATCTGAGTGTGTTGAAAATTATGTTATGACGTTACTCTGTGCGTTCTCTCGGCGGCTGCTATGACACTTGTTGCACACTGCAGTGAGAGTAAAGCGTTTCTGCAAAATAAAAATGACAAAATCTGCGGAAACCGAGGGGAAACGCAGATATGACGCAATTGACAGGCGACTCCCTCACACGTCCCGGTTCCTTGGTTAAAATAGCAATTTTCTCACCATTTACAAATAGTTGGAAACATTTGGGATAATGTAAGTACTCAACTGAACAAAATATATAACACTGGCCTAGTGGTTTTTGGATATTTCACTGAAAAAAATGTTACATAGTGCAGCTTTAAAGTTAATATATTTTAAATGTATTAAGTTACAACTAACAATTACAAATGCGTAATTACAAATATATTTAAATACATGACATACACGTTTCAATAGAATATATTTTTATATTTAATAGAATATATTTTAGTTTACCATAAATGCTTTAACTATATTTCAAAAACAACAGGAGTAATTATGAAATTACATATAAAGATGTATTTAAGTTTTATTTAAGTGTCAAAAAAGCAACACTCAACTCCAGCTAATTGAATTTCATTTAAACAAATAAAACTGCAGTCGAAGTGCAATTAAGTGTCCAAAATCATTGCGTTCAGTTTGCATTTAAGTATATTATTTCCATAATAGGTAAAAGTATGGTAAAGTGTATTTCTTACTGAAGATTTTGCATTGACCATTTGTATAAACTCAGTCTTGCGAGGAATATTCTGTACAGCTAGTGTATAAATAATAGCTTGTATGCTGTACAAAATGCATAAGAGCTCTGATAAACCCACAGTCATCTCCTGAAGATGTTTCAATCCTAACCCAAACATAAAATATGACAGTGAATAATGAGATCTAAAGTAATGCTCTGTCTATAGTGTTTCTCACAGGCTCATGTGAGCTCAGCCCTTGTGCATTATTGACACGGTCACTAGAGGGCAGTGCTGATTGGTTTAATGTATTTTTCCTTCTCTTGGGAGGGAAACCCAGTTCATACTAGTTCAAGCAGGCCACCTGATCAACCATCTAAACCAGCTAGGACCAGCTGGAAAACACACCAGCAAAAGAATTTCAAGAAATGTTTGTGTGTTGAAAAGGCGTGTTTGTGGGTGGACTCTCTTTCTCTTTCTCTCCGTCTCTCACCTTTGCGGTTCATCCCCATCTGCAGGCACTTGAGCAGCCGGCAGTACTGGCAGCGGTTGCGCTGTTTGCGCGACATCTCGCAGTTCTTGTCGCGGCTGCAGCGGTACACGCGCTTGTTGCAGATGCTGCGCTTGAAGAAGCCCTTGCAGCCCTCGCAGGAAATGATGCCATAGTGCAGTCCTGTGGCGCGGTCTCCGCAGATGAGACAAGAGCGCTGCTCAGCCTGGTCATCTGAGAGAAACACACACACACACACAGATTAGGACCATCATATGCACATATACACCGCTGAACGGACATTTTAGAGCGATAATTTTCCTGCAACTTCACTGTCACTGTAATAAAAAAAAGTTGCTGCCTTACATTTTTAAGTACAATCAACTTGGATGTCTAAGTCATTTCAACTTAAATTGCAATAAACTGACTTTAAAAAACGAGTTGAATCTTGTATAACTTACACATTTCTAATTTGCTTGTAAAAACATATGCTTTCATAACTAATTGATCATACTTTTTTTTTACAGTGTACATTCACTTCTTTGCTATGAAGATGCGCTACTGTTCAAAGGTTTGGGGCTGGTATAGACATGTTTTTAAAACAAGTCGCTTATGCTCAACAAAGCTACATTTATTTAATCAAAAATACAGTAATGTGAAACAGCTGTTTTCTATGTGAATATATAGTAAAGTGTCATTTATACTTTTATTTCAGGATTCTTTAATGAATAGAAAGTTCCAAAGAACCGCATTAATTGGAATCTTTTGTAACTTATTATTCATTTGTGACCAATTTAATGCATAAAAAAAAGTATTCCATTCAAAAAAAGCATCATTCAACATGAATCAAATCTTTGCTTAAAAAAAAGGCATGACATCAAATATATATATATATATATATATATATATATATATATATATATATATATATATATATATATATATATATTTTTTTTTTTTTATAAATTTCTTTTCTTATTGTGCACAACTTTCTTTTCTGCTAACAAAGACTGTGTGTGAAGAGAAATAAAATAAACCAATAATATTATCACCTTCCAAACACAATCTGATGTGACACTGAATATCCAACAATTAGGTAATTAAAGTTAAAGGCATTTCAAAAGTCATTTTGTGTTGTTTTTAAGAAGAAAAAAAAAACTTAATTCATGGTGAAATGAAAGGAAAAAAGGACCCAGCTCCCACAACACCAACACCGAAAAAACAAGTTAATTAAAAAATATAAATATATTGCAAGTCTTGTATACACAGTTTTTTAAGTAACTCTCACATATGGAATTAAGTCAAATCTACTTAACTGAATTAAATAAAATCAACAAAGGAAATAAGTTGAAGTTTACTTTGCAATACTCCGTCTCAAGTACATTTTACTCATAATGTGACCCTGGACAACAAAACCAGGCAAAAGGGTCCATTTTTTTTTAAATTGAGATGTATACATCATCTGAAAGCTGAATAAATAAACTTTCCATTGATGTGTGTGGTTTGTTAGGATATGACAATATTTGGAATCTGAGGGTGCAAAAAAATCTACATATTGAGAAAATCTTTAATGAAGTCCTTAGCAATGTATACTACTAATAATAATACATTTTTGATATATTTACAGTTGGAAATTTACAAAATATCTTCATGGAACATGATCTTTACTCAATATCCTAATGATTTTTGGCATAAAAGAAAAATGGATCATTTTGACCCACATAATGTATTGTTGGCTATTGCCACCCATGAGACTCATGACTGGTTTTGTGCTCCAGGGTCTCAATAATACTGAATTAAGCCATGCTTTTAAAATGCATGCTTCAATACGTGGTACATAATAACGGTAACATTCGTTAGATCATTTTTCAGTATGAATGTGTCCTGTTGAGTAGAAAATGGACTCCAAATGTCACAAAAGACTAACAACAAAAGCAATGATAAAACAGTGTGCATACAGCTGGAAAACAGTGAAAAGGCAATTATGCATGCCCCAGTGCATGATGGGAACACCAGTATCAGAAAGTTGAGTAGGTTTTACTTCATTGTATGACGTTGATATTTACGCTTTAATTTCTGGCGCTAAAAAAAGTGTGTTCTATATCAGGGCTTTTCAAAGCTTTAGATGCCACGGACCCCCAGACATGAACGTCCTCGTGTGAGGGACACGCGTCCTGAAATTTACAGGACATCTGACTTTTATAAACACCCACCAAATACACTAAAAAAATTATATTATCTAACATTAGATTCTAGTGTTACTTTATTTTATACATTTTCTACTCTAATAATCTAATGTTAAATGTATAATTTTTTTTATTTCAATCTAAATGTGAGTGTGTGAAATAAATAAATGATTAAATGCTAAATGAACATGATAACATGATCAAATTAAATGAATAAAAATGTGAGTAAAATAAAAATATTTATTTATTTATTTTAATCTAATTTATTTATGTGCTTTAATATATATATATATATATATATATATATATATATATATATATATATATATATATATATATATATATATATATATATATATATATATATATATATATTTCAAACATTTGCATGTTTATTTAAGCTAATTTACTTATTTTAATATTATTATTCTATTATTTTTACTCCAGGCTCTCTCACATATATTAATATTAATCTCATTTATATATTATTTTTATATTTTTTATCATACGTTAATTCAACATTCAATCATTTATTTATTTATTTATTTATTTATTTATTTTTATCCAGACTTTTAAGCACATTTAGAGAAGAAATTAATTACATTTATAAATTAAGTTTATTTATTTACTTATTTTAATTGTATTATTAATTTTTATTAATAAATGTTTATGTTCGTTTAATATTTGATAACATTGATTTATTTTAATCTTATTCATTTATTTATTTACATTTTCCATGGTTTTTCTAGACTTTTCCACAGACCCCCTGTCACTTTTTGCGGTCCCTTGGGGTCCCTTTGGACCCCAGATTGAAAACCCGTGTTCTATACAGTATGAATGTAATCCGGACGTACTACATCCGCCATGATGTCATTATCATGTGACCATTCCAGCGTCACTGTCATTCCTCTCCTGTGGCCTCATGGGATAGTGAAGTGTCCATCAGATGAACACTTCAGAATCTCGCCGGAAGCAGTAGCTGCTTTTTGCCTACTCTTTTATGACTGCTGTGGATTCACACATAGGCTACTTTTCTTGTCACATACTGTTTTTCGTCTACTATACAGTAGGGAAGTGTGTGATTTGGGATGCAGCCCAAGACATACACACACACACACACACACACACACCCTCCCCCGGCTTGTGACCAGATGGGTCGGTGCCATGGTAACTGTGAATGCGTAAGGAATGTGCTTGCTCACCGCGGCTGTGGCATCACGGCTGACTAAGCGAAGAAAGGGTTCAAACCGAGAGCAGCAGAAACACTAACCCTCCCTCGCTCGCCCGCTGTCAGAGTCACGAGATCAGCTAACACTCAAGCCAGACCCCCGGCTGCAATACAATCAGCACTGGAGGACAGAATGAGCTCGGATCCCTGAGCCAATAGCTCTCTCTAATGACCCATTAACAGAACATACAGTGATCAACAGATGAGTTTCACTTCATAAGAGGGAATCACTGAAGAATCCGACGCTTTCGTTGGTTAAATGGTGAAGAATCAGCAGTGATGACTGTGTAGTGAATAAATCATTGATTCTATCAAAAAGATTTGCATTAATAAAGCCTATAATGTATCATATCTGATGCTAAATTACTACACGATCAGCATGATTAAACCTGTTGCACACTCTTTAGGGAGTAAAAACATCAACTTATGATATTGCTTCAAGACGAACACTTCCTGGACTAAAGCAACCCAGGTTTACTTGATTCAAATGTGAGTATGAAATATGATCATCAAGCTTTTGAGGAAGGTTTATCTGTTCATCTGCCAATCATAATTGTGTTGCATTGCTTTATATGTTTTAAACGACAGAGATTTGATCATAAAACCAAGCATTATAATATCATAAGACATATTATTGGCAGATATTGATATTTATATGCATTCTATGTACTTATCTGCTATACTGTAATATGATTTACTTTTTTGGCCATACAAATACCAAATACCAAAGACAATACTCAAAGACAATTTCTTTTTGAAAATTGAGCTGTTTTTTTCCTCCATATTCTCATTATATCTCACTATATTATGAGTCATAACCTTTTCTAGATGTATTGTTGTAACATTGTATCTAAAGGTTCAATAAACTGTTCAATTAAAAGGAAATTTATATATATATATATATATATATATATATATATATATATATATATATATATATATATATATATATATATATATATATATATATATATATATATATATATATATATATATATATATATAAAATATAGCCAGAGTCTGTAACATAATATTTTAAGTAACATAAGATAACATAATATTTTAAGTTTCTGTTGATTAAACCAATCTCCTTCATTGTATTAACTCAACTTTTTTACTTTAATGAACTTAAAATTAAGGCAGCCAAGTTTTTTTTTTCCAGTTAAACCAACAATATTTCAAGGCTTTACACAATTAATATAGTGCTAAACGGCAGCATTCAAGTGATTTGATGAATCAAATGAAGTGAAAAATGAGTCTGCACTGTAAAAATATTGGTAACACTTTACAATAAGGTTGTATTAGTTAACATTAGTTAATGCATTAGTTAACATGAACAACACCTCTGTTCAGCATTAGTTAATCTTTGTTAACGTTAGTTCATAAAAATCCAGCTGTTCATGGTTTGTTCATGTGCATTAACTAATGTTAACAAGATTTGAATAATGTATTAGTAAATGTTGAAATGAACATTAACAAAGATAAATAAATGCTTTATAAGTGCAGTTCATAATTAGTTCATGTTAACTAATGTAGTTAACTAATGTTAACTAATGAACCTTATTGTAAAGTGTTACCAAAATATGTTGGTTTACCTTAAAAAAGCCTGGTTGAGTTCATTGAAATGAACAATTGAAATTGGTTTAATAATAGAAACTCAAAATATGTTATCTGAACCAGATTAACTATCTAAGTTGATTTGACAACAGATAAAAAGTTGTGATAAATCATACTTTTTTTTTTTTTTACAGTGTTGCTTTTCAGACGCCATCTTTCTCTTTGTGTAAAGGTGATCGTGTGATGAAAGATCTATGCGTTATAAAAGTGGAAACTGACCGAAAGTCAAGGCGATAAACAAACCCGGATGATTTCCCGGTGAAAGAGAGCCGGGGAGAAGAGGAAAGAGCTGGTGGGGTCAACGGCCGGGGCTGTGGACCATTAACAGAGAGTTCAAGTCATAAAAACAGGGTCACGGCCCAGCGCCTTTTCTTTCTCAATACGAGAGGGAGTTCCACCGGCCCGTCATTACAGCGGAGTCAAGAACAGGCCATTCATGCCATCTGACGTGCCTTTCCTCCTCTTTAGGACTGTATGATTACAGTGCAAATGCAGTCTTTTCATCAGGCTTTCAAAGCAGCGATGCTTCAGTGTTTTCAGAGGAGCCGAGCGAGCCGAAGGGGTCAAGAGTGCGCGGGTACAGTCCGGGGTTACACACGTGTTAAGTGTGGCCTTACATCACAGGTTTAAAGCTTCAGATTTTAACCTGAAGCAAGAGGCTTTGTTTACAATCATTTGAAACGGTTTACACATGACAGGATAGATGACAGATGGACATTTTTCCTTGCATTTTGTTTCATCAGGTGCTTCAAAAAAGGGGTCACAAGAGAAACAAATCGGTCGCACGACTGCCGATACTGAATGTTTACAATATACACTACCACACAGGAATGCATTTAGTTGATCAAACGTGAGTAAATACATTTATAATGTTACAAAAAAATATATTTCTTTTGATCTGTCTATTTATCAAATAGTCCTGGGGGGGGGGGGGGGATATTGAGCATCAAATCCTCATATCAGAATGATTTGTGAAGGATCATGTGACACTGAAGACTGGAGTAATGATGCTGAAAATTCAGCTTTGATCACAGGAATAAATTACACTAGTCTATATATTCATATAGAAAACAGTTGCTTCACATTGGATAGTGCGCAATTTGTACTGTATTTTTGATCACACAAATTAATTTAAAAACATCCCCAAACTTTTGAATAATGCATTTGTGGTATAAAATTAAACAACACTGTGAATAGTTGAAAACTGCGCAAATCATTTCTGTCAATCAGTTCATATTCAATGAATGTATGCATTTTCTTTTCATGCATTAAGTTGTTGTATGTGTAACAAACTATATATTTTATGTATTATGAATACTGCAATTTATTTTCAAATGTATACATTTTAATTACCCCAATTATTTGAGACAGTATTGGATATCATATTCTTCATCATATAATTTAAGACATTTGTCACATTACTTTTTTTTACCCGTTTAGTTAAGAAAACTTCTGGACAGAAAGCATTCAGGTTTAAGGCTCCCGCAGATTGGAATAACTTGCCTTTAAAAATACGATCGTTGACTTCATTTAATATGTTTAAAAAAGGTTTATTCTGTTGTTTCGAAACTTGTTGTAATTGTTTTAGATGATTGAGTTGAATTATTAATGTTTGGCAACAATTCTTATTTTTTGGTTAACTGAGCAGTGGGATGTCTGCTGATTTGGATTAGATGACTGTTGTTATTGCTTTGTCTTGTGTTTTATGGTTTTGTGATTTTTTTTGTTTTGTTCTGTGTTTTTTATTGTCTTGTTTTATGTGTTGTTATTTAACGCTGTGTATTAGGACCCCCTTAAAAAAAACGAGATGATGCATCTCAAGGAGTTTATCCTTAAAAAAATAAAATTTGTATATAATATTATGTAAATATCTGAAATATTTTTTTTTTTAAAGTTTAAAACATGCAAAAAATATATATTTTCTTACTTAGTGTTTTTGTCTTGTTTTCAGACTAAATATAAAAAAATTCTTACATCAAGATGCATTTACAACATAAGTACTGTTATATCTTGTTTTCAAAACAAACAAAAAATCTAAATTAAAGGTGCACTAGGTAACTTCTCCGTCCACTAGAGGTCACCTGTTCAAAACAAAGGCGTAGTTTGATGACGCCACGTTTGAGCGCAGAATCTTGGGACATGTGGTCTTCACCTCACAGCCGGTGGAAAAGAATCGGCAGAAATCATGTTCATGGATGCGATTATTAACGTTACTGTAGTATGAAGCAGAGAAGGACTGAGTGTTGTGGAGCTGAGCAAGGCCGCTGGAGCGATTGTTATTAAGATGAACGCAACACACGCCTCGCGAGTAGCGGGACTTTTATTATGCCACAGTCGCCGGCGCCACTTGCGCTTTTCCGGTCATGAGTATGAGGTAACACAGCTCTGTTTATCATATTAGATACATCTGAGTGTGTTGAAAATTATGTTATGACGTTACTCTGTGCGTTCTCTCTGCGGCTGCTATGACACTTGTTCACACTGCAGTGAGAGTAAAGCGTTTCTGCAAAATAAAACTGGAAATCAGATATGACTCAATTGACAGGCAACTCCCTCACACGTCCCGGTTCCTTGGTTAAAATAGCAATTTTCTCACCATTTACAAATAGTTGGAAACATTTGGGATAATGTAAGTACTCAACTGAACAAAATATATAACACTGGCCTAGTGGTTTTTGGATATTTTACTGAAAAAATGTTACATAGTGCACCTTGAAGTTAATTTTTGCTTAAAACAAGCTAAATAATCTGCCAGTGGGGTAATACGAATGATCTGAAAACAAGATTATTTTTCTTACTGCACTGGCAGATCATTTTGCTTGTTTTAAGCAAAAACTCTCATTTTATGAAGAAAAAAGTGACATATCATGTCATTTTACTTATCTAGTAAATGCATCTTGATTTAAGAATTTTTAGATATTTGGACTGGAAACAAGACAAACATACTCAGTAAAAAAAGCAGTGTATATGAACAATCAATCGAAGCATATTGTATGTTTAAAACAACCATATAGACATTGACCACACTATTCCTACAGTCACATGAATGCCCTCTCAAGTCATATCTACAACTTGGAAACAAATGCCTTGATTGTTTTAACCTGAATTTGACTTCTTGCATGAAACATTTTGAATCTAAATGCTAAAAATAGCTTTTTGTTTTTAAAATTTTGGTTTCCTAGGCTTTTAGACCATTCCAGAGGAAATGCATGAATGAAGAAGATATCATCAAACGGCTGAATAACATTGAGCCCGACTCCGCGGGTCTCCCCTGTCCCATTCAGAGAGACGGGGTGGGAATATGCGGACAGACTCTGGCTAATCTGAAAATAGGAGACTTTTGCATCTAAACGACATTGGCATTGAGATACCGGCGGTGAACTTTAACATACTGAGAGCTTTACTGTACTGGACCCACGAGAGCTTCCTGTCAGATAAGCCTTACATGAGGCTTTAACACAGTGTTAAAACACATGCATCTGCTACCAAATCACAGTCTCATATGCAAACGCAAAGGCAAATTCAACATGCAAGACGACCTATTTCTAGCAAATGAATCAGTATTGAGCACAAAAGTGTGACTTCATGCCCTGGTGGCATATTTGTCAAATGGTGAGGACGCCCATATGCGCTACTGTAATACTGACCCTTTCCTGTGACCTCAAACCATTTGCCTGGAATTCCTAGCAGATGTTACGTTATGCAGGAGGCATCTGAAACCATAAATTATTGACCAGCGCATGTGAAATGACCGACTTCCTTTAATGAGAAAACACTGCTTCCAACGCCGGCTTCCTTTATTCACACCCTGGCCTTCTTTGATTGGTTAAATTTGTCGCCCTCTCTTTCAAGTGCATGGCCAGCCTATAAACCTGGAGTTCTCTCGCACCTTCACACACTTGATCCCACAGCGTCACTTCACACCCCCCGCCCAGTCTCATTCTGCCCCGTCACTCACACGCCGGGACCAACTGGAGGATCCTGGAATTCTTTCAAATTGAATCCTTAAAAATTGTGGCTTCGTCTGCCTCTTCAAACTAAAGGAATAGTATATTGTATATTCAATAAAATTATATATATACACTGTACACACACTAGCGTTCAAAAGTTGTCTCTTCTGCTCACCAAGCCTGCATTTATTTGATCAAAAATACAGTAAAAACAGTACTATTTTGAAATATTATTCCAATGTGAAACAGCTGTTTTCTATGTGAATATACAGTAAAGTGTCATTTATTCCTGTGATCAAAGCTGAAGGTTCAGCATCATTACTCCAGTCTTCAGTGTCACATGACCCTTTAGAAATCATTCTAATATGAGGATTTGCCGCTCAGTATCTTTCATATTTTTGCAGAAACCGTGGAACTTTTTTCAGGATTCTTTAAAGCTCCCGTTCTTCGTGATCCCATTGTTCTAACTTTAGTTAGTGTGTAATGTTGCTGTTAGAGCATAAATAATACCTGTAAAATTATAAAGCTCAAAGTTCAATGCCAAGCGAGATATTTTATTTAACAGAAGTTCCCTTTCAAAGCCTACAGCGAACGGCTGGCTTGGACTACATCCTGGTACTTCCTTCATAAGTGACGTCAGTAGAACAGTAGAACAGACTAACCTCCGCCCACAAGACTACGCGAAAAAAGGGGGCGTGGTCTTGTTGCTGTCCCACGTGGAGAAGAGGACGTGTCGCGTGGAGAAAAGGAATTGTTGCGTTTGAGTGTGTTTGTCGCCATGTCGTCGAGACACTGTTATTTTCATCCCGGAGTCAAATCACCTTTGTTTGGCTTTCCCAGGGACGCTGTAGAGATCATTGAGCGCATACATCTCCCGTTAAGAGGCGTGACCTTTCCATGTGCGCTAAGCTGCTGTCAAATCACAACACGGGAACCGCTGGCACAATCAGAACTCGTTACGTATTTCTGAAGGAGGGACTTCATAGAATAAAGGAACTCATCAGCTGTTTTTAGGACAGTGAAAACAGTGGTGTACAGATAAGTAAATTGTGTTAAAAATACCGTTTTTTTTTACACGCGAAACATGAACACATGTTATATTGCACACTGTAAACACAATCAAAGCTTCAAAAAACAGGAGAAACAGGACCTTTAATAAACAGAAAGTTCTAAAGAACAGCATTTATTTGAAACCAAAATCTTTTGTAGTATTATAAATGTCTTTACTGTCGCGTTCGATCAATTTAAAGGAACACTCCACTTATTTTGAAAAAAGGCTCATTTTCCAACTCCCCTAGAGTTAAACAGTTGAGTTTTACAGTTTTCGAATCTATTCAGCCGATCTCCGGGTCTGGCGGTAGCACTTTTAGCATACCGTATTTTCCAGACTATAAGTCGCTCCGGAGTCGAATCAGTCAAAAAATGCGTCATGAAGAGAAAAAAAAAACAGATATAAGTCGCACTGGACTATAAGTCGCGTTATACTGGACTATAACGCTCGCTTCACACTGCACGCGCAAGCGTTGGCGGGGTAGAAGCAGTGCGTATGGAGAGCGGGAGCATTCACACTGGCAGCGTTTGTCTCGCACAGCTGAGAGCGTTGTTCAAGCACCCAACTGTGGGCTCTGACCATCTTGCTTTCAGTCCGCGATTAGCTTTCTTCATTACAGTCAAAGTAACCTTTGCTTTTCGCCAGTCCCTCACAAGTTTCTCACTTACTCCAAACTTTCTTTCTGCTGCTCGATTACCATTTTCTTCTGCATATTTTACTACCTGCAGTTTGTAATTCGCAGAATAGGATTTTCTTTTTGGGGGGCATTTTGTTTGTGTTCAGTCTTTCTCAGTTGTCTTTAAAGGGTTACTTCAGTGATTTAGCATTAAGCTTTGTATTTAAACTGGGTCATTTATGCAGTAGAAATGTGAAATTATTTTTGAATTGGGTGCCTTCTAGACTGAGAAAAGACAGAAAATGTCTTTTTGTATCATGATGTGGATGAAAGACAACAACTCCCAGAATGCACTTGCTTCGCTGCCCTATGAGGCCACTCCGTACACCGTCGTTTTGATCTTCATAGTAATACAATCACTTCGTTCAGTTAGAGAATAAACACTACAATTAAAAACTGAACGTGTCTTTTCACTAAAGTGTGAGTGAGCCGAACGAAAGTCACGGCACAGACAGCAGGAGTCAGATTTCATTCCTCACGAAGAGCTGAGCAGAGCTGAGGTAACGTTAAGCGCCAATCTGGCACGTTTTCAGATCGCATATGGAAGCTAAACTATCACAGGAATTCACTGAAAAGTTGAAACACTCAACGCTTTACTCTGCATCGCTCCATTATGAATGTCCCTGCGGCCGTCTGTGTCTTACATTCTGTGCGTGAGATCTCTCTCCTATGGGCGGGTTGATAACATGCGGAACAGCTCCATCTACTGGCTGTAGTCTTTAGCCTCTGGTCAAAAAATCCTCCGATGACGTAAAACGACGATATTTGCATCATCGGAGGATTTTTTTCCAGAAATAAAATGCATAATTATCTCGTCTCAGGGGATATGAGGGGGGAAAGAACCATAATTCAAATATACTACCGGATTTCTACTGATACAAAGCCTAATGCTAAATCACTGAAGTTACCCTTTAAGTTAATATTTCAGTTAACAGGTTTCAGTTACAGTTCAGGTTTTCAGTAAATGTTTTTCAGGGGTAGGCTACAGGAGCAGCATAGAGCACCCTCTTGCGGCTGTAGACGTAGCTCAATGTTTATTCTTGTCAGTCAGTATGAATTAATTTTGATATATAAGTCGCACCTGACTAGAAGTCGCAGGACCAGCCAAACTATGAAAAAAAAGTGTGACTTATAGTCCGGAAAATACAGTAGCTTAGCTTAGATCATTGAATCTGTTAGCATCTCGCTCAAAAAATGACCAAAGAGTTTATATATCCTATTTAAAACTTGACTCTTCTGTAGTTACATTGTGTACGAAGACCGACTGATTGTGAATTTCTAGACTGATATGGCTAGGAACTATACTCTCATTCCTGCGTAATAATCAAGGAACTTTGCTGCCGTACCATGAGTGCAGCGGCGCAATGATATTACGCAGCTCCTGAAAATATGCTTACTTCCGTCAACATAACCAACATGACAACCTGCTTGCACAGGGAGCTGCTGGGGACTATTTTCAGGCTAAGGCTAAGCTATGCTAAAAGTGCTACTGCCAGACCCAGAGATCAGTAGTCTAGAAATCTAGACGCAAATGTAATTTGCAGCCAGGGCGTCTAGCAACTAGAAAAAACAAACTCTAGTCAGACCAATCACATCGTGTATAGAGTTGGTGGGCGGGCTTAATGACGGGAGAGTTGCGGCGGTTCTGCGGGCTAATTTAAAACAAAGAAGCTGGCGAACAGAGGTCTTTCGAATCGGCTTTGGCCGCAACTCTGGAAGACTTGGAGTTAAGCTTTTCTTTGAGAAAAGAACGGCACTGAAGTCATTCTTAAGAAAGGAAGATGTGTTCGGAGTTTTACCGATCGGATACGGCAAACGTTTAATCCATCAACTAGCTCCGCTTCACCTTCCTCGTTGCCCTGGTTGGTTGTAGCGTGATGTGGGTTGGTTGTATCTTGATGTGGGTCTGGCTTGTCAGGCTAAGAGATCAGCTGAATGGATTCGAAAATGGTAAAACTCAACTGTTGAACTCTAGGGGAGTTGGAAAATGAGCCCATTTTCAAAAATAGTGGAGTGTTCCTTTAATGCATCTTTGCTAAATATAAATATTAATTTAAAAATCTTACTGACCCTAAACATTTGAATGGGAGTGTATATTCCGTCATATTTTCACAATAACA